>JBBDHG010000500.1:120000-122500 GCA_037951165.1 Lophius americanus
GCTGCATAATCTCTGACGTCTTTTTTTTCATCTCTGCTATAGAGGCAAACTCCTGCGATTCCTCCTCGTTAGTATGAAACGTGTCTCCGGCAGCTTCTGTCAAAGATCAGAGCTGGACCAGTCTGAGAGTTCTGCAGAGTTCTGCTCATGCATACTCTCATCAGCCACAACATTATAACCACGGGACTACTATGGTGTAGGGCGAAAGCAGCTTATACCTGGGGACACCAGGGCTCCAGCAGACCTCTGAAGGTGTACTGTGGTCAGCCATAACATTATAACCACCTGATCAAGAGAGACGGGGGCTCCAGCAGACCTCTGAAGGTGTGCTGTGGTCAGCCATACCATTATAACCACCTGATCCGGGGAGGTCTGGACTCCAGCAGGCCTCTGAATGGTTGCTGTAGTATCTGGTACCAAGAAGTTAGCAGTAGATCGTTTAAGTACTGGATTTGTGAGGTGGAGCCTCCATGGATCAGTCTTATTGGTCCAGAACATCCCCCAGACGCTGAGTTGGCCTGACATCTGGGGATCGACAATCAGGGCTTATACTTTTTGTTCTTTATGTTTTAATGCTGGTTTTTAACTTTTTTCAAAACATTTGTGAAGCATGTTTTTCTACGCTGCTGTGCTTCTACTTTAAAGTGTTTCTTCCACTGCCGATTCAGGTCCCAGTGGAGAGACCCCCTACCCCCCACTGTGAACACGTTGACGTACCATGAAGTGGTTCTCATTAGTGCCAGGAAGGATTTTTACCTCAGTTTTGATCACTGTCCTCTGGAGAGTCTTAGGTAGGAACCACAGAAATTAAAACCATGATTCAACTCCATCTAATAATAATAATAATACATTTAATTTCTAATGCACTTTACATTTGGATCAAATCTCAAAGTGCTCTCCTTCCTCCGTCAGTCTTCATGTTACCTGTGAACATTCCTCCAGGAGCAGATTCTCTACTTTCTACCCTTTATTCTTCTTTTGTTGGCGTCCGTCACCCCCCCCACCAACAAGTACACACACACACACACACACACACACACACACACTGACACTCACTCATAAACACACACACACTCACACTAACACACGTACACATACACAGACACTAACACATGCACACATACACACACACACACAGCCACTAATCACACACACACGCACACACACAAGCACCACACACAGACAGACAATCATAAACACACACACGCACACTAACACACACACACATTAACACACGCACACATACACACACTCTAATAAACACACACACACACACACACATACAAACACACACACAAACACACACACACAAGTAAAAAACAAGAACACACAGGTGTTAATAATATAATGGAAAGATACTGCAGAATCCCCTGACCCGGACCGGTCTAATTATAACGTGTTGTTGTTCACTTCTAGTCCCATGACACAAAAATGCAAACACACTCACAAACACAGAAAAACACGCACACTCACACTAACACCAACACACATGCGCATACACACACATGCTTACACACTAACATGGAATCTTCTGTATGTACTGTACGTATAGATACATTGATTTACACTTTAATTCCTGAATAAATTGGATCACCAAACAAACACAAACACATACACAAACATTCAAACACACTCTCACACACACACACACACAAATACTCTCACACACATGCACACACACATACAAACGAACGCCCATACATACAATCACGCAGACACACACATACACACACAGGTGTAAACAGTCTCCCTGCTCTCAGTGGGATGATGTTTTAACACCTGAGGAGGCCTGTTGCCGTGGGAACCATCGTTAGTTTACACGTTTAGAGGGGAGGAGAACGTGTCCACATTGAGAGTCTTTATAGTTTATGTTTATTTTTAACAGGTTTTGCTTTGTTTTTGTTTTTTGTCTGCACGTAAACTTCAGGTTTGTGCCATGATTTGGTAAAAAAACATTTCTTAAAATACAATCTTGTATCAGACATCAATTATTTCTGAGCATGTGCTCTAGCTCAGTGGGCAGAGCGACATCTTCCAATCAGAAGATCAGCAGGTCGGTGGTTCAAGCCACAGCAGTTTACGTGTCGAAGGGTCTTTTAGCAAGACCCCGAACCACAATCTGTTGTTCCTCAGAGAACCAACTTCACTACGTTGACCTACTTCAATGATCGTATGTGAGAAATCGAAGGTGCTTCTTCCTCTTCTTCTATGTGGGTGTGGTCACGTGATCTACACCAGCTCTCCTTCAAAGGCTGGCCTGTTACTCTTTATTTGGAACAAATAGCTGTTTCCCAGTGGTGAGCTGATCGTTAGTTGTGGTTTATGTTCTATGCCCCCCAGCCAGTCCAGACAACTGAACACAGAGCGGAGACGTTGACCTGGAACACCGGCTCAGCAGCCACTGGTGGCTCCAAACATCACTGAAGATTGGGTCTTGATCCTGTGTTGGGCCAGGACCAGGCAGGAAGATGTGTCTGCAGGTGTGAAAGCCCCCCTCTAG
>JBBDHG010000500.1:127500-135000 GCA_037951165.1 Lophius americanus
CTTTAGTTGGGATATAAGGAACAAAAATAAGAAGAAGTCAAGGAGTTCAGGTGAAATTATAACATTTTATTTTATGCACAAAGTTCAAAGGTTATTTATAAAAATCTAAAACTGCTTGAAATTTTCATTTTCTGACCAAATTCAACAAAACTTTTAAAAAGAGCTAGGAAAACTAATTAATTAGGATTTACTCAGAATCATCTTCTTCAAATGTAAATTTTCATCTTCTGTCTCACGGAGGTTCCAAGCTGTGGTTGGTCTGCGTCAGCAGTTATCAGTCAGAATCCTCCTGGTGAATGAGTCGAACAGGAGGAAGACGGGAACCAACAACAGATGGCCAAATAAAGACGCTGCCAGAACAATTCACCTCCTTTTGTCTGCAGGAGTCCCTTAGGTGGGGAGCAGAGTAAAGATGGAGGAGAGAGGAGAGGACAGAGGAGAAGAGTGACGACAGGATGACCATGATTACCTGTCAGTTGGTGGGATATAGTACCTGGTTACCATGGTCACCTGGTTACCTGTCAGTGGATTGGATTGGGTGGGATATATTAGGCAGCAGGTGAACGTTTTGTTCTGAAGTTGATGATGGAAGCAGCATGAGGATCGGAGAGAGTTTGACAAGAACCAGATTGTGATGTCTAGAGGACTGGATCAGAAAGTCTCCAAAACTGCAGGTCTGGTTGGGTGCTCCTGGTCTGCAGTGGTCAAAAGCTACCAAAGTGGTCTGAGGAAGGACCACCAGGGTCATTGATGGTGGTGGAGAGTGATGGCTAGCCCATGTTCTCTGATCCCAGAAAAAGATCTACTAGAGCCCAAACTGCTGAAATGGTTCTTGCTGGTTCTGATAGAGAGGATTCAGAACATGGGGAGATTATATCATGCTTTCTTTGACATCATGTGGACGGGCAGTTGTGGTAGGAGCAGCATGGTTTACCTGTTGAAGAGATGGTACCAGGATGCATTATGGGGGAGTGGGTGTGAGGCCTTGGACCATGTTCTGCTGGGACTTCTTGGATCTTGGAGACGGGACCTGGATGTGGTCCCGTGGTCTCTTCCAGCAGGATGATTCTCAGGACAACCAGGAGGTGCTGGCTGACTGGACCTCCAGATTATATGTTTGTATACATATGTGAGATGTTCTGATCCACTTAGACTCCACCTAACAGCGCTTCCCACACTTAAAGGATCCCCTGCTGACGTCTTGGTGACAGACATCACAGCAGAACCTTCAGAGGTCTGCTGGAGCTAAGACCTCCACAGTTCAGAACTGTTCTGCTTGGTTAAAGTGAGACCTACACAGTATTAGACGAGAAATTCTATGGCTGACGGGTTTACAGCGTGTTTGTGTTTGAGGATAGTCCATTCTGTCACTGAAACAAAAAGTAGAGACTGTGTCTCTTCATCTGCTCTGCTGTCTCATCTTCAACTCACTCTGGTGTCTCATCTTCATCTCACCTTGGTCCAACAGCACCGGCCTTTAAGAGAAACAGAGATGTATTCATCGTGTGTGTTTATGTGTGTGTGTGTTTTTGAATATTTATGTGTGTTGGTGTGTTTTTTTACATGTGTGTTGGTGTGTGTTTTTTTGTGTGTGTGTGTGTTTATATGTGTGACTGTTTGTGTTTATGTGTGTGTGTGTGTGTGTGTATGTGTTTTTATGTGTGTGTGTGTGTGTTTTTGAATATTTATGTGTGTTGGTGTGTTTTTTTACATGTGTGTTGGTGTGTGTTTTTATGTGTGTGTGTGTGTGTGTGTGTGTGTGTGTGTTTATATGTGTGACAGTTTGTGTTTGTGTTTATGTGTGTGTGTGTTTTTTTATGTGTGTGTGTGTGTGTTTTTTTGAATATTTACGTGTGTTGGTGTGTGTTTTTATGTGTGTGTGTGTGTGTGTGTGTGTGTGTGTGTGTGTGTGTGTTTATATGTGTGACTGTTTGTGTTTGTGTTTATGTGTGTGTGTGTTTTTTTATGTGTGTGTGTGTGTGTTTTTTTGAATATTTACGTGTGTTGGTGTGTTTTTTTACATGTGTGTTGGTGTGTGTTTTTATGTGTGTGTGTGTGTGTGTGTGTGTTTATATGTGTGACTGTTTGTGTTTGTGTGTGTGTGTGTGTGTGTGTGTTTTTATCTGTGTGTGTGTGTGTGTGTTTTTGAATATTTATGTGTGTTAGTGTGTTTTTTTACATGTGTGTTGGTGTGTGTTTTTATGTGTGTGTGTGTGTGTCTGCAGGGCTGAGTCCATGTCCTGTTGCAGCGGCCAGGAGGTGTCACTACATCTATAAGGGCTTCGCTCAGTGTCTGATGACTCTGGGCGACAGTCTGACGGACAGCGCCCGCAAAGAAGAGGACACACATGAGATTCACTCCATCTGCAGGTCAGTGTGGGCACACACACACAAACACACGTGCGCATACACCTACAGTCACACACACAAACAAAAACATACTCACACACACAAACACACACACACACACACACGTACGCCTACACTCATACACACACACAAACACACACACACAAACACACACACACTCACACACACACACACACACACACACACACACACACACACGTACGCCTACACTCACACACACACACAAACACACACACACACACACCCACACACAGACACACACTCACACACACACACAAACACACACACACCCACACACACACACACACACACACACACACACACACACACACACACACACACACACACACACACACACACACACACACACACACACACACACACACACAGGACCAGGGTGGTCCCACTGAAGGACACACTGCAGAGATAAATAAGTCCGATAGAACGATGTCAGAACTCGCAGTGACATCACAGCTGTTTGTTTTCGGATCAGTTTACTTACTAAATAATAATAATAGAAATCAAAATAATAATCTTTCCTTTATTTATCACACGTTACATACATAGAGCACAACGGCTCCCTCAGGGAGCAGTGGGCGGAGCCTGTGAAGCGCCCAGGGAGCTGAGGTGTCAGGGTCTTTCTCAGGGGCTCCAGCCCGGCTCTCAGCATGAAATGTTGTTTCCAAGCCGAGCGGAGTCGAACGACTTCACCTGTGCGTTGAAAATCCCACGACGAGTTTCCCGCCGGGACGGAAACGTTCAGGAAAGTTTCACCTGTTTGTGGCCGAGATGTGAAATGGCAGCAGGACAGAACGGAAAACAACTCTTTGAAAGAACTGGAGGTTTGTGGGGACCGGGATACAGGAACGGCACCAGCCAGATGCGGGACCCCCGCCAGGACCTTCTGTGGTCAGTGGGGTAAAAATGATGTGCGATCATGGAGAGGGGCTTTGTGTGGAAATGAGGAGTCCATATCTCCGGGAGAGAACTCCTCTGGAGAAGCAGGGATGAGATTTCAACTCTGGCTGGAGCCCCTCCCCCCATTCATCCACTGATGGCGAGGTGAGTCTTGCTTGTCTGAGTGACGGGCCGGTCCCGGGCCTGCAGAACGGGAGGGCTTGTGTCAGTAGCATCCAGCATGATGTGTGATGAAGAGGAGCCTCGGCTGTGGATACAAGAAGAACAAGAAGATCAGCAGAAATCAAATACACAGTAGTGTATTTGTACCACCAAGAGTATTTAGTACACGACCCGTGTTCTTTACTGACCCGGTGTTTAAGTGACCCGTGTTCTTTACTGACCCGGTGTTTAAGTGACCCGTGTTCTTTACTGACCCGGTGTTTAAGTGACCCGTGTTCTTTACTGACCCGGTGTTTAAGTGACCCGTGTTCTTTACTGACCCGGTGTTTAAGTGACCCGTGTTCTTTACTGACCCGGTGTTTAAGTGACCCGTGTTCTTTACTGACCCGGTGTTTAAGTGACCCGTGTTCTTTACTGACCCGGTGTTTAAGTGACCCGTGTTCTTTACTGACCCGGTGTTTAAGTGACCCGTGTTCTTTACTGACCCGGTGTTTAAGTGACCCGTGTTCTTTACTGACCCGGTGTTTAAGTGACCCGTGTTCTTTACTGACCCGGTGTTTAAGTGACCCGTGTTCTTTACTGATCGGTGTTTAAGTGACCCGTGTTCTTTACTGACCCGGTGTTTAAGTGACCCGTGTTCTTTACTGACCCGGTGTTTAAGTGACCCGTGTTCTTTACTGACCCGGTGTTTAAGTGACCCGTGTTCTTTACTGACCCGGTGTTTAAGTGACCCGTGTTCTTTACTGACCCGGTGTTTAAGTGACCCGTGTTCTTTACTGACCCGGTGTTTAAGTGACCCGTGTTCTTTACTGACCCGGTGTTTAAGTGACCCGTGTTCTTTACTGACCCGGTGTTTAAGTGACCCGTGTTCTTTACTGACCCGGTGTTTAAGTGACCCGTGTTCTTTACTGACCCGGTGTTTAAGTGACCCGTGTTCTTTACTGACCCGGTGTTTAAGTGACCCGTGTTCTTTACTGACCCGGTGTTTAAGTGACCCGTGTTCTTTACTGATCGGTGTTTAAGTGACCCGTGTTCTTTACTGACCCGGTGTTTAAGTGACCCGTGTTCTTTACTGACCCGGTGTTTAAGTGACCCGTGTTCTTTACTGACCCGGTGTTTAAGTGACCCGTGTTCTTTACTGACCCGGTGTTTAAGTGACCCGTGTTCTTTACTGACCCGGTGTTTAAGTGACCCGTGTTCTTTACTGACCCGGTGTTTAAGTGACCCGTGTTCTTTTCTGACCCGGTGTTTAAGTGACCCGTGTTCTTTACTGACCCGGTGTTTAAGTGACCCGTGTTCTTTACTGACCCGGTGTTTAAGTGACCCGTGTCCTTTACTGACCCGGTGTTTAAGTGACCCGTGTTCTTTACTGATCGGTGTTTAAGTGACCCGTGTCCTTTACTGACCCGGTGTTTAAGTGAGCCGTGTTCTTTACTGACCCGGTGTTTAAGTGACCCGTGTCCTTTACTGACCCGGTGTTTAAGTGACCCGTGTTCTTTTCTGACCCGGTGTTTAAGTGACCCGTGTTCTTTACTGACCCGGTGTTTAAGTGACCCGTGTTCTTTACTGACCCGGTGTTTAAGTGACCCGTGTTCTTTACTGACCCGGTGTTTAAGTGACCCGTGTTCTTTACTGACCCGGTGTTTAAGTGACCCGTGTTCTTTACTGACCCGGTGTTTAAGTGACCCGTGTTCTTTACTGACCCGGTGTTTAAGTGACCCGTGTTCTTTACTGACCCGGTGTTTAAGTGACCCGTGTTCTTTTCTGACCCGGTGTTTAAGTGACCCGTGTCCTTTACTGACCCGGTGTTTAAGTGACCCGTGTTCTTTTCTGACCCGGTGTTTAAGTGACCCGTGTTCTTTACTGACCCGGTGTTTAAGTGACCCGTGTTCTTTACTGACCCGGTGTTTAAGTGACCCGTGTTCTTTACTGACCCAGTGTTTAAGTGACCCGTGTCCTTTACTGACCCAGTGTTTAAGTTACCCGTGTTCTTTACTGACCCGGTGTTTAAGTGACCCGTGTTCTTTACTGACCCGGTGTTTAAGTGACCCGTGTTCTTTACTGACCCGGTGTTTAAGTGACCCGTGTTCTTTACTGACCCGGTGTTTAAGTGACCCGTGTTCTTTACTGACCCAGTGTTTAAGTGACCCGTGTTCTTTACTGATCGGTGTTTAAGTGACCCGTGTTCTTTACTGACCCGGTGTTTAAGTGACCCGTGTTCTTTACTGATCGGTGTTTAAGTGACCCGTGTTCTTTACTGACCCGGTGTTTAAGTGACCCGTGTTCTTTACTGACCCGGTGTTTAAGTGACCCGTGTTCTTTTCTGACCCGGTGTTTAAGTGACCCGTGTTCTTTACTGACCCGGTGTTTAAGTGACCCGTGTTCTTTACTGACCCGGTGTTTAAGTGACCCGTGTTCTTTACTGACCCGGTGTTTAAGTGACCCGTGTTCTTTACTGACCCGGTGTTTAAGTGACCCGTGTTCTTTACTGACCCGGTGTTTAAGTGACCCGTGTTCTTTACTGACCCGGTGTTTAAGTGACCCGTGTTCTTTTCTGACCCGGTGTTTAAGTGACCCGTGTCCTTTACTGACCCGGTGTTTAAGTTACCCGTGTTCTTTACTGACCCGGTGTTTAAGTGACCCGTGTTCTTTACTGACCCGGTGTTTAAGTGACCCGTGTTCTTTACTGACCCGGTGTTTAAGTGACCCGTGTTCTTTTCTGACCCGGTGTTTAAGTGACCCGTGTCCTTTACTGACCCGGTGTTTAAGTGACCCGTGTTCTTTTCTGACCCGGTGTTTAAGTGACCCGTGTTCTTTTCTGACCCGGTGTTTAAGTGACCCGTGTTCTTTTCTGACCCGGTGTTTAAGTGACCCGTGTTCTTTTCTGACCCGGTGTTTAAGTGACCCGTGTTCTTTTCTGACCCGGTGTTTAAGTGACCCGTGTCCTTTACTGACCCGGTGTTTAAGTGACCCGTGTTCTTTACTGACCCGGTGTTTAAGTGACCCGTGTTCTTTACTGACCCGGTGTTTAAGTGACCCGTGTTCTTTACTGACCCGGTGTTTAAGTGACCCGTGTTCTTTACTGATCGGTGTTTAAGTGACCCGTGTTCTTTACTGACCCGGTGTTTAAGTGACCCGTGTTCTTTTCTGACCCGGTGTTTAAGTGACCCGTGTTCTTTACTGACCCGGTGTTTAAGTGACCCGTGTTCTTTACTGACCCGGTGTTTAAGTGACCCGTGTTCTTTACTGACCCGGTGTTTAAGTGACCCGTGTTCTTTACTGACCCGGTGTTTAAGTGACCCGTGTTCTTTACTGACCCGGTGTTTAAGTGACCCGTGTTCTTTACTGACCCGGTGTTTAAGTGACCCGTGTTCTTTTCTGACCCGGTGTTTAAGTGACCCGTGTCCTTTACTGACCCGGTGTTTAAGTTACCCGTGTTCTTTACTGACCCGGTGTTTAAGTGACCCGTGTTCTTTACTGACCCGGTGTTTAAGTGACCCGTGTTCTTTACTGACCCGGTGTTTAAGTGACCCGTGTTCTCAGAGAGAAACGGAGATACAGCGACAACTTTCACAAACTTCAGGTTGAGCAGAAATTTATGAAAGACCCCCCCCGGACATACGGGTCTAATTACAGCACAAAACGTTTTCTTTTGCAATCAACCAGAGAGGCGTAGAAGTAAAAAGCCCGGGTGGATGAACTGATCCCTCAGGTGAAGCCCTCCACCCTGCAGTTCTGCGTTCAGCCCAACACTCCATCAGCTGGAGGTGTGATGATGATTAAAATGTACAACATCGCTTCATTCCATATCCTTTCCTCCACATCCTGTATCTATCCATCTCTCTCTCTCTCTCTCTCTCTCTCTCTCTCTCTCTCTCTCTCTCTCTCTCTCTCTCTCTCTCTCTCTCTCTCCTGCTGCCCCCCCCCCCCCCCATCATCTCACCCCTCTATTTATTCCCAGCTCCATCATCCATCTTCCACTGGAGTCACATCCTCTCAGCCTTCATGTCGGAGCGCTCTCAGAATAGGATCGCCCATCTAGGAGCGATG
>JBBDHG010000500.1:140000-305179 GCA_037951165.1 Lophius americanus
CACCCTTTGTATCCTTCTGGGAGGCATTAGAGGATTTAAAAATCTCACATTTCAGGATTCCTGGGAGTTTTTATTGGCGTGTCAATAAAGAACAAAACTGGTAAACAAGAAGAAAGTCTGCGTTTTAAGTTCTGAGCAGTCTCCTGCAAACATGCAATCCTCTGAGATAGAGCCGCCCCTATCATAAGAATAACCCGCCATAGCAGCGACCCTTCGTCGCAGACCTTTCCATTCCTGACCAGGGATCTGAGGTTCCAGGGTCCACTGGCTCAGTTCCCGAGTGGGAAATGTTTTTTGCGGCGCCCCGCTCTCTCCCGCTGGTTGTAGGCGAGAGTTTAGGTTTTGCCCCTCAGCAGGACCTGGAACGTATTGCAGAGGCTGACCTAGCTTGACCGGCCTACAATGGTCAGTGCCACCTCCTTCTAGACAGGGGAGTTCTGTGGCACCTTGGAACAGTTAACCCCAACGACACGGTCAGTCGAGAGGATGATGAAGATGACCAGCAACAACCTTCTTCAGCCCAGACGTCATTTCAGGTGCCAAAAAAGCCCGACATCCGGTCGCCGACTTTCAGGGGCCCCTTGAGGCAGGGGGGGGGGGGGTCGCTCCTGAACCTCAGCGGACCCCTACTTCAGCAGCGCCTCACCTACCGGAAAGAGCGGCCAATGACCCTCGTAGGTGGTCTCGACGCGGTACGCAACCCAACGTCGGACCTTCAGCCGCTTCACCACGGAGGTAACAGCAGCTTGGAGCTGATTTTGTGTTCACCATAAACTCCCTGGAACCGTCGTGGGTCAGAACTGCGAGTTGCTCGCCCTCCAAAGGTTCTGACGCGCTCTCCTTCCTCACTTGTGTGAAGGACGTTCCTTTCCTGCGTCATTGTGAGAGCGGAGATCTTCATGCTAGGCAGGTTTTCAAACTCGGCAATTATTACTAATGTTGGTGACGGCAGCTTGTAGCATCAGTAACAGATTACTCACACACAGTAACAGATTACTCACACAGTAACAGATTACTCACACACAGAAACATATTACTCAAACACAAACAGATTACTCAAACACAGTAACAGATTACTCACACAGTAGCATATTACTCACACACAGAAACAGATTACTCAAACACAAACAGATTACTCACACATAGTAACAGATTACTAACACAGTAACAGATTACTCACACACAGAAACAGATTACTCACACATAGTAACAGATTACTCACACACAGTAACAGATTACTCACACATAGTAACAGATTACTCACACACACAAACAGATTACTCAAACACAGTAACAGATTACTCACACACAGTAACAGATTACTCAGACACAGAAACAGACTACTCACACATAGTAACAGATTACTAACGCAGTAACAGAATACTCACAACTAGTAACAGATTACTAAAACACTGTTACACATTACTCAAACACACAAACAGATTACTCACACATAGTAACAGATTACTAACACAGTAACAGATTACTAAATCACAGAAACAGATTACTCCCACACACAAAAAGATTACTCACACATAGTAACAGATTACTAACACAGTAACAGATTACTAAATCAGAGAAACAGATTACTCACACATAGTAACAGATTACTCACACATAGTAACAGATTACTCACACAGAATAACAGATTACTACCACAGTAACAGATTACTCACACACAGAAACAGATTACTCACACATAGTAACAGATTACTCACACACAGTAACAGATTACTCACACACACAAACAGATTACTCAAACACAGTAACAGATTACTCACACACAGTAACAGATTACTCAGACACAGAAACAGACTACTCACACATAGTAACAGATTACTAACGCAGTAACAGAATACTCACACATAGTAACAGATTACTAAAACACTGTTACACATTACTCACACACAGAAACAGATTACTCAAACACAAACAGATTACTCACACATAGTAACAGATTACTAACACAGTAACAGATTACTAAATCACAGAAACAGATTACTCCCACACACAAAAAGATTACTCACACATAGTAACAGATTACTAACACAGTAACAGATTACTACCACAGTAACAGATTACTCACACACAGTAACAGATTACTCACACACAGACAAAGATACTCACACATAGTAACAGATTACTCTAAATCAGTAACAGATTACTCACACACAGTAACAGATTACTCACACAATAACATATTACTCACACAATAACAGATTACTCACAAACAGTAACAGACTACTCACACACAGTAACAGATTACTCACATACTAACAGATTACTCACACACAGTAACAGATTACTCACACAGTAACAGATTACTCACACAGTAACAGATTACTCACACAGTAACATATTACCCACACACAGAAATAGATTACTCACACATAGTAACAGATTACTCAAACACAAACAGATTACTCACACATAGTAACAGACTACTCAAAGAGTAACAGATTACTCACACATAGTAACAGATTACTCACACACAGTAACAGATTACTCAAACACAAACAGATTACTCACACATAGTAACAGATTACTAACACAGTAACAGATTACTCACACACAGAAACAGATTACTCACACATAGTAACAGATTACTCACACACAGTAACAGATTACTCACACATAGTAACAGATTACTCACAAACACAAACAGATTACTCAAACACAGTAACAGATTACTCACACACAGTAACAGATTACTCAGACACAGAAACAGACTACTCACACATAGTAACAGATTACTAAAACACTGTAACACATTACTCACACACAGAAACAGATTACTCAAACACAAACAGATTACTCACAAATAGTAACAGATTACTAACACAGTAACAGATTACTAAATCACAGAAACAGATTACTCACACATAGTAACAGATTACTCACACACAATAACAGATTACTACCACAGTAACAGATTACTCACACACAGAAACAGATTACTCACACACACAAACAGATTACTCACACATAGTAACAGATTACTAACACAGTAACAGATTACTACCAAAGTAACTGATTACTCACACACAGTAACATATTACTCACACACAGACAAAGATACTCACACATAGTAACAGATTACTAAAACACTGTTACACATTACTCACACACAGAAACAGATTACTCAAACACAAACAGATTACTCACACATAGTAACAGATTACTAACACAGTAACAGATTACTAAATCACAGAAACAGATTACTCCCACACACAAAAAGATTACTCACACATAGTAACAGATTACTAACACAGTAACAGATTACTACCACAGTAACAGATTACTCACACACAGTAACAGATTACTCACACACAGACAAAGATACTCACACATAGTAACAGATTACTCTAAATCAGTAACAGATTACTCACACACAGTAACAGATTACTCACACAATAACATATTACTCACACAATAACAGATTACTCACAAACAGTAACAGACTACTCACACACAGTAACAGATTACTCACATACTAACAGATTACTCACACACAGTAACAGATTACTCACACAGTAACAGATTACTCACACAGTAACAGATTACTCACACAGTAACATATTACCCACACACAGAAATAGATTACTCACACATAGTAACAGATTACTCAAACACAAACAGATTACTCACACATAGTAACAGACTACTCAAAGAGTAACAGATTACTCACACATAGTAACAGATTACTCACACACAGTAACAGATTACTCAAACACAAACAGATTACTCACACATAGTAACAGATTACTAACACAGTAACAGATTACTCACACACAGAAACAGATTACTCACACATAGTAACAGATTACTCACACACAGTAACAGATTACTCACACATAGTAACAGATTACTCACAAACACAAACAGATTACTCAAACACAGTAACAGATTACTCACACACAGTAACAGATTACTCAGACACAGAAACAGACTACTCACACATAGTAACAGATTACTAAAACACTGTAACACATTACTCACACACAGAAACAGATTACTCAAACACAAACAGATTACTCACAAATAGTAACAGATTACTAACACAGTAACAGATTACTAAATCACAGAAACAGATTACTCACACATAGTAACAGATTACTCACACACAATAACAGATTACTACCACAGTAACAGATTACTCACACACAGAAACAGATTACTCACACACACAAACAGATTACTCACACATAGTAACAGATTACTAACACAGTAACAGATTACTACCAAAGTAACTGATTACTCACACACAGTAACATATTACTCACACACAGACAAAGATACTCACACATAGTAACAGATTACTCACAAACAGTAACAGATTACTCACACACAGTAACAGATTACTCACACAATAACATATTACTCACACAATAACAGATTACTCACACACAGTAACAGACTACTCAAACACAGTAACAGATTACTCACATACTAACAGATTACTCACACATAGTAACAGATTACTAAATCACAGAAACAGATTACTCACACATAGTAACAGATTACTCACACACAATAACAGATTACTACCACAGTAACAGATTACTCACACACAGAAACAGATTACTCACACACACAAACAGATTCCTCACACATAGTAACAGATTACTAACACAGTAACAGATTACTAAATCAGAGAAACAGATTACTCACACATAGTAACAGATTACTCACACAGAATAACAGATTACTACCACAGTAACAGATTACTCACACACAGTAACAGATTACTCACACACAGTAACAGATTACTCACAAAATAACAGATTACTCACACATAGTAACAGATTACTCACACACAGTAACAGATTACTCACACACTAACAGATTACTCACACACAGTAACAGATTACTCACACACTAACAGATTACTAACATTAACAGATTACTCACACACAGTAACAGATTACTCACACACTAACAGATTACTCACACAGTAACAGATTACTCACACACAGTAACAGATTACTCACACACTAACAGATTACTAACACAGTAACAGATTACTCACACACAGTAACAGATTACTCACACACAGTAACAGATTATTAACACAGTAACAGATTACTCAAACACAGTAACAGATTACTCACATGTAGTAACAGATTACTCACACACACAAACGGATTACTCAAACACAGTAACAGATTACTCACATGTAGTAATAGATTACTCACACACACAAACGGATTACTCACACATAGTAACAGATTACTCACACACAGAAACAGATTACTCAAACACAAACAGATTACTCAAAGACAGTAACATATTACTAACACAGTAACAGATTACTCACACACAGAAACAGATTATTCAAACACATACAGATTACTCAAACACAGTAACAGATTACTAACACAGTAACAGATTACTCAAACACAGTAACAGATTACTCACACAGTAACAGATTACTCACACAGTAACAGATTACTCAAACACAGTAACAGATTACTCACACAGAGTAACAGATTACTCACACACAAACGGATTACCCACACACACAAACTGATTACTCAAAAACAGAAACAGATTACTCACACATAGTAACAGATTACTAACACAGTAACAGATTACTCACTCACAGAAACAGATTACTCACACATAGTAACAGATTACTCACACACAGTATAATGATTACTCATACATAGTAACAGATTACTAACACAGTAACAGATTACTCACACACAGAAACAGATTACTCAAACACAAACAGATTACTCAAACACAGTAACAGATTACTAACACAGTAACAGATTACTCACACACAGAAACAGATTTCTCACACACAGTTACAGATTACTCACACATAGTAACAGATTACTCACACACAGTAACAGATTACTCTCAGATAGTTACAGATTACTCACACACAGTAACAGATTGCTCACACAGTAACAGATTACACACTTACAGAAACAGATTACTCACATATAGTAACAGATTACTCACCCACAGTAACAGATTACTCACACATAGTAACAGATTACTCACACACAAACAGATTTCTCACACATAGTAACAGATTACTAACACAGAAACAGATTACTCACACAGTAACAAATTACTCACACAGTAACATATTACTCACACACAGAAATAGATTACTCACACATAGTAACAGATTACTCAACCAAAAACAGATTACTCACACATAGTAACAGATTACTCACATAGTTACAGATTACTCAAATAGTAACAGATTACTCACACACAGTAACAGATTACTCACACAGTAACAGATAACTCACACAGTAGCATATCACTCACACACAGAAACAGATTACTCACACATAGTAACAGATTACTAACGCAGTAACAGATTACTCACACACAGTAACAGATTACTAACACAGTAACAGATTAGTCAAACACAGTAACAGATTACTCACACACAGAAACAGATTACTCACACATAGTAACAGTGCCCATAAGCACAATCCTATGATGATGTCATCATCATATAGTTCATATAATATAGTTTAGAATGAGGGAATAGAACATGGTAAAATCTGCTGCTGTGTGACAGCATACATCTATTATTATTATTATCATTGTTTCTATATTTTATAATAGTTATTGTAATTCTTATTATTATTACTTTTGTTATTTTATATGTTAATTATATTATCATTACAATTATTTTTAATAATGTGTTTTCATTATTTCTACATTCTATAATTATGATAATAATTATTATCATTATTATTATTACAATTATTATTATTATTAATATTATTGATATTTTTTATCATTATTTCTATATTTTATAATAATTATTGTAACTATTATTATTATTATTATTACTATTTTTTATCATTATCAACGTTTCTATATTTTATAATAATTATTTTAATTATTATTATTATTATTATTACTATAATTTTATGTTATTTTTAATCTTGTTACTTTTATTATTATTATTATCAGTATTATTAATATTATTACAATTATTATATTTGTTATAATTATTATTATTTACCTGATTTCTATATTTCAAAATTAATAGTCAAATTATTTTTTATAACTATTATTATATTTATCCAGGAGGGTCCAGTAGAAACAGGCAGTAGGTCTGTTTTATTTGGAAAGGACCTGGACCAGAGAGGAGATACTCCAGCGGATGACATCATCAGAGGTTCTTTATCAGCACAGAGGGATCATACACTTAAAACCCTTCATTAGAGGAGTCACAGTCTGAGGAGGAGTTACAGTCGGAGGAGGAGTTACAGTCTGAAGAGGAGTTACAGTCTGAAGAGGAGTTACAGTCTGAAGAGGAGTTACAGTCTGAGGAGGAGTTACAGTCTGAGGAGGAGTTACAGTCTGAAGAGGAGTTACAGTCTGAAGAGGAGTTACAGTCTGAGGAGGAGTTACAGTCTGAGGAGGATTTACAGTCTGAGGAGGAGTTACAGTCTGAAAAGGAGTGACAGTCTGAAGACGAGTTACAGTCTGAGGAGGAGTTACAGTCTGAAGACGAGTTACAGTCTGAGGAGGAGTTACAGTCTGAGGAGGATTTACAGTCTGAGGAGGAGTTACAGTCTGAAGAGGAGTGACAGTCTGAAGACGAGTTACAGTCTGAGGAGGAGTTACAGTCTGAAGACGAGTTACAGTCTGAGGAGGAGTGACAGTCTGAGGAGGAGTTACAGTCTGAAGAGGAGTGACAGTCTGAGGAGGAATGACCGTCTGAGGAGGAGTTACAGTCTATGGAGGAGTGACAGTCTGAGGAGGATTCGAGACCCCCTACCTCTCCACAGGTTTGGACCCGGCCGCTCCGCCGCGTCGCTTTCAGCTCCATACAACCCATTAAAGATGCAGCGGCGGGAATTTAACCGCTGCCAAAGAAAAGCGCTGTGATGTTCCCAGACCCGCCATCCCATAATTAAAGGAGTTATTCAAGGAAGCGATTCCTTTTTCTTCCTGACGGAGAGGCGACAGAGATCTGCTCCTGCAAACTATAAACAGAGTCTTGTGAGAGCGAAGAGGAGGAGGGCTGATGAAGGCCACTGCAGCTGCAGTCTGACGATGTCAATATAAAAGCTTTGTCAAAGTCTCCCAGCAGAAGAGCAGCATTATTTCCTTTTCCCCGCCCTCACAGCTCTTTGAAGCGTTCTCTACATCGACCTTGGACAGAACGGTCGGCGAGGGTTCTGAGCGTTCTGTGGGAGGCGGAGAAACCCGTGTTCAAACCCAGGTTCTTATTTTGTGAAAGGTGATTGTGAGTTATGAGTGGAGTTTTGTGCAAACGCCGCGCTACTGAGACATGAAAGTAGAAAAAATAAGAGTCTGACTCTGTGGAGGAGGAGGAGGGGGAGGAGGAGGAGGAGGAGGAGGAGGGGCATGGTGTAAACTTTAAGAGATGAGGAAATAAATCTGCCGTTAACTTCTTTGAGCTTCAGCGATATTTTTGAGGAAAGTTTTTAACTAGTTTAAGAGGCTGTTTACACGACAACGTTATAAAATGAGTTTAGTCCACAGATTTTTAGAAAAATGAAAAAGCTGCAGCACGACTGTCTGTCTGACTGTCTGTCTGGCTGACTGTCTGTCTGTCCGTCCGTCCGTCCGTCTGTCCGACTGACTGACTGACTGTCTGTCTGTCTGTCTGACTGACTGTCTGTCTGTCTGACTGACTGTCTGTCTCTCTGACTGACTGTCTGTCTGTCTGTCTGACTGATTGTTATTTTTTAGACTGCAGGAGCCGGATTGAACCGAAGACCACCTGTTCGGGAATGAGTGCTCTGCCCACTGAGCACTGTATGAGTCTGTATGTGATATACACGTATACGACATATACACGTATACGACATATACACGTATACGACATATACACGTATACGACATATACACGTATACGACATGTGTTGTATACGTGTATACGTGTATATGTCGTATACGTGTAAACTTAGGTGTAAACTCTGTTCCCAGATGATTCTCTGGATGATGGTGATGCTTGGATGAAGAATATTCCCGTAGGACTGTTTACTTGAGCAGGGATCTAATCGGGGATGTTGTTGTCATGCCGACACAACAGCTGCGTGACGAGTTTGATCAGAGGGTAGGGGGTGTCGTGTGGTTGGTGCACTTTTTTTGTTATTGTGATGGATGAAGAAAGGGCTTGATAGCAACTCAGCTTAACTCCTGTAATCCGGAGACACGAGGGAGGAGAAAGGAAAGGTGACATCAAAGCCTTATCGGCCCCTCAGAGGGGTTTTACTTTGACTAACGTCACATCATCGCGAAGTCATCAAACTTAAGTTAGTAAGTTAGTTAAGTAAGTTAGGCTCTACTCCCGCATTTACGCCGTCCTCAAATACAGACGGAGGATGCTGTAGCGAAACTGAACCCGCCTTCGTTCAAAGGGCCTGTAACATTTATCCAGTGTAACAAAGTGGTTAAAAGCAGGTTCAACATCGTCAAACGACCAAGACATCAAAAATTCCGTCAAGGTAAGCTGGATTCAACAGCGTTTCCGCCGGTACAAAATACCCGCCATCAGGCACAAGACTGGATCTGGACCTCATCACACCAGTAGGACTGAATCTGGACCTCATTAGGCCACGTCCCTCCTGCTGCTGGCCTGTCAAGAATCCGCCCTACATGGCAACTTCAAAATTGATTAGTTAAAAAATACGACAATCAGCAAAAACAACCCTTCTATCCATGGAAGCTGTTTGTCCCCCGCAGACGTCCCACCCAGAGACCAGAGGAGGAATCTGATTGGATAAAACAGAGCTCACTCATCGGCACAAATATTCAAATTCATGAAGTCTCAAAGAAGATGTTCATTGAATTATGATTCTTTATATTTTATGATAATGTCTGGGCCAGCGGAGAAGGCCTGACTGGTTCTGGCGGTCCGCCACTGCCTGCACATCATCCCAAAGAACGTCCAAAGTAGAACCTCCTCATCAAGCTCTTCATCTGAAAGATCCACGGCGAGGTCAGAGCTCTTTGATGCCTTTGTTCAGTCACGCAGCTTCTGATCCTGTCCAGTGCCACAGGGGCTGGAGCCTCTCCCAGCTCTCGAATTATTTCACTCATGCTCAATAAAGAGTGGAGTTCGTGGTTCTGATCCGCTTTGTTATTATGTGACTTATTCATAAATAAAAAATTCTAAAATAGTTTTTTTAGTTTTCACCGTTTCCAGTGGTGTTCTCTAATGATGTCGGCGCCGGTCCATCGTAGCTCCTGGTGGGTTGTCAGAATTCATCATTTTGACTTTCCCACGTCTTTTTTGGGAGTCTGCACTAAAGACAAACTCGGCTGTGGTCCAGATCAGGAATGGATCCGTTGTCCTCAAGAACATCTCTCTGAAGGACTCAGACTGCCGCCTGCAGAGGCATGAACTCCCTCTCTGGAGGCGGGGCTTACATGCAGCAATTTCCCTCGGATTAATCTGAACCGCTTCAGAAGGAGTCGGCGTAAACCCGCCTGCTGATGCAGAGGCGAGATGAGCTTCACCTGGACGTCGTCACCCGGACCTTCTGTGAGCTCCTGATGGTTCAGACGGATCTCTGCTCATTCAGTGGCGGTCGGTGATGGAGGGAAACGATGGATCTAAATGTTGGTTGGGGGTTTCTCACGCCCACGACGTGAGTGGGCTCAAGCATAGAGCCATATGGCGGTTGAGCCGGTGAGCAGTCACGGTGCGTCGTCACAGCTTTCTCAAGAATTACGTATTGTTCGTTTGGACGGAGATGAAGTGGGCCCGCTTTGGAAAAGTCTAAATTCTGGAACTGGTTTTAAATAGTTTTCAGTCCAGGGTTCTGAAACATGAATGTCCTGTTTTCTGTTCTCAGGTCGTGGGATGAGTTCCATGATTGCGCCAACGCGGCGATGGCCGGCTGTCCAGAGGAAGCTGCAGCCGTCTGGGAATCTCTCCGCCAGGAATCCAAGAAAATGCAGTTCTCTGGGAATCTGTACAACATGTGTTCCGACCGGGACCAACACGCCGGCGCCCCGGTGTCGCCCCACCACTCAGGCGCGCAGGAAGAGATCAACCAGGAGTCTTTGAGAGGAGGAGCTCGTCCTGGGGCCGGCTGCCCCCGTCCTCTGGTGCTCCTGTTTCCGGTGCTACTGCTGCTTACCTGGATCTAACCAGTCCAAAGAACCAGAACCCGTGTGTATAGATATAAACTCTGTGTATTTGCCCCTCCACAAGTCCATAGACTTTCCACTCCCTTCCCTCGGCTCTGTCGGGGGTGAATATTTCTAACGTGCATGTTCAGAGGCTCGACAGTCATTTTGATAATCTCTCTTTAAACCTCCGGTGCTGTTTCATGATTTCTCTCCTTCTCTTTGAATGAGAGCCAGAACCGGGCCCAAACACATGCATGGTTACCCACAGTCACACAGCAGCCTGATCACCCGCCCCCATATCTACTGCTACATGACGCTGCCGCAGTTTAAGAATACACAACAGGTCCTACAGGAATGACGGCGAGATGATTATCATGTAAATGTTATGCTTCTTCTTTTTTACAGTGCACGATGCTAGTTTTCAATAAAAACACTGATTTATGTCACAGACGGAGATTATAGTTTGAGCATGTAGCCCCCTCTAGTGGACAGATGTCGTATTTAGCAGCCAAAATCTCCTTATTGTCCCAATTTGCCCCATTGTCTGTGAGAGAGTCCTCCTGGTTCTGTCCCACAGAAACTGTGTAGAAGAACAAGAACTTTGTGGTATTTCTATCAAATGTGATGCAGAAGTTATCAGAGTTATCAGAGATTTTCTGAACAAATTCACTGATTGTTTACTTTTATGTTTCTGTTATATGATGATGTCAGAGCCTTTGATCTAAAAACATACATAACTCATACATAGTAACAGTTTACTCACACATAGTAACATATTACTCGTACATAGTAACAGATTACTCACACAAAGTAACAGGTTACTCACACATAGTAACAGATTACTCATACATAGTAACAGATTACTCACACAAAGTAACAGGTTACTCACACATAGTAACATATTACTCATACATAGTAACAGATTACTCACACATAGTAACATATTACTCATACATAGTAACAGATTACTCACACAAAGTAAAAGGGTACTCACACATAGTAACAGATTACTCATACATAGTAACAGATTAATCACACATAGTAACATATTACTCATACATAGTAACAGATTACTCACACAAAGTAACAGGTTACTCACACATAGTAACAGGTTACTCACACATAGTGACGGATTACTCACACATAGTAACAGATTACACACACATAGTAACAGGTTACTCACACATAGTAACAGATTACTCACACATAGTAACAGATTACTCACACATAGTAACGGATTACTCACACATAGTGACAGATAACTCATACATAGTAACAGGTTACTCACACATAGTAACAGATTACTCACACATGGTAACAGATTACTCATACATAGTAACAAATTACTCACACAAAGTAACAGGTTACTCACACATAGTAACAGATTACTCACACATAGTAACAGGTTACTCACACATAGTAACAGGTTACTCACACACAGTAACAAATTGCTCAAACTTAGTGTGTGTACAATGTTACAGACACTGAAAATCAATGATTGTAGGACTTCTGTTCCACGGACATCAAGATTTGCAAAAAATACCTGATAGTTGTGCTTAACTTGAAAATTAAAAGTTGAATGGCATACCATTTATTTCTCTTCACCCTTGGTTTCTGAATACTGTTTATGTCAGAAATTCCCTTCTGTCTGAAGGGACTGTCTGCTTTTGAACAAAAGCAGACAGTCAGGACAGAGACTGGAAGTAATACTGACAGTTGTCAGAACAACCTTATCTCATGAGTCAGTTAAGGTACACTGCAAACTCAAAATCCTGTATATTTGTCTGATCTGTTGTTAAAATGTCTCACTGCTCTCATTATGAGACACGGTCACTGAACAAGTAGCATCTCAGTCAGTGGCAGAGACTAGTTTTTAGAAAATGCATCTTGAATATTCTCGCTCAGTATCAGTGGAGAGAGGATGGGTCTGTCCTGGACCAGTCACTCACACAGGTGATGTAGAGTCACAGCTCACCTGTGGTCCTGTTCTGGACCATAGGGGGAAGCTTCTGAGCAGACAGGCTTCAGGCTGTGACGGAGAGAAATTTTCTGTAAGGTTCAAGACTGGAAAACCAGACCACATATTCCTAAATAAAATAGTTTTAAAGGAAAGAGAGGAAAGAGGTTTCCTCAGAAGCTGAGGTTCTATTCTGACAGTTAAACCATAGGACTGGAAAGTCCACCTCAGCCGTTTCTATCTGATGCTCGTTCAGGAATGAGGCGGACAGTTGTTTCTGTCTGGATCAGTATCAGGGCATAGATTAGAGAGAGAGAGAGAGAGAGAGAGAGAGAGAGAGAGAGAGAGAGAGAGAGAGAGATCCACCTGTATGGATGTTTTACACCCAGGGCTTCAGACTGTAGGTTTACTTTTATTTCTTCACACAGAATACATGAAAGCGGTTCTGACTCTGAAGTGATGGAATGTGAAACGGAGAAAACAGAACCTCTGCAGCACCGAGCACTTTTACGATGTGTGGAAATAAATAAAAATGGATTTAGGGAAAGGATTCAAAGAGAGCCGTGCTTCACTTCATCAATCGAGTCCGTCTCACCAGTGGCGAGTTTGTTCACCAAACCTACAGAACCCATCGGGTCGGATTAACAGAATGTTGGGGTCCACAGGAGATTCATGTTTGAGACTGCTGTGGTATCTGGTACCTGCGATGTAGAGCCTCCATGGATCAGACTTGTTGGTCCAAAACATCCCACAGATGCTGGATTGGACTGAGATCTTGAGAATCTGGAGGTCCAGTCAGCACCTTGAACTGGCGGTTGTGTTCCTGAAACTACTTGGTTTGCAGCAGCATTTAGGTAGGAGTTACGTGTCAAAGGAACCTCCACGTGAATGGTAGGACCCCAGGTTTCCCAGCAGAACCTGGTCCAAAGCAGCACAGCACTCCACAAAGCTCTGGCCATTCAACGCCTTCACAGCTTCCTCCTTCAACAGAGGTGGCTGATCCCGGTTCAGTTTCACCTTCACCCTGCTTAGGGTACTGGCTCGCCCTCCACACATGAGCTCCTCCTCCATCCGGTGGTTGAAAGCTGCCGAAGATAATGCTACCTTCATGTCACGTCAGAACCTTGGACAAATGAGCGCACTAGTGTCTATGTCCAGATCAATGTTCTACTGGGACAACAAACCCACCCACAACATAAATCAATCAATCAATCTTTATTTGTATTGCGCCAATTCACAATAACAGTTGGTTAACAGGTATTTTCCAGAAAGATGGTTCTGCGGAGGATAATACGTTTGGACCCGCAGTGGTGGGATTCTTCAGTCTGTTCTGCTCGTAGATGCTCCGTGACAAATGTGATCCGGACTGGTTTTCAACAACGCTGCAGGTTAATGCAACATTATTGACCGGAGCAGAGCGGGGAATAATTCTGCGGCTGAAGCCCGGCACTCGGACAAACCCGTGAGAATCTGCTGCAGCGGCGAGGGAACCGTTCCCCACAGCGATGCATCAGTGTCACATTAGAACATCTGAACTTAACGATGTAACGCTTGTTATTTTCTCACCATGTTGTTTGGAGATGGAGATTATTTCTGTGTCAGATGACAGATATCCCCTCTTCATGGTTACTGATGTCTCCGCCCCCCGCCCTGTGTTTGTATGAATAGCATGCAGCTTTCTTTGCATCAATGTCAGGAACCTGCAGCAGCACCGGCGCCGGCGTGACGGCTTGGGCTCGGAGCATCACCTGCCTGCAGAATGTGAATCAGAGAGTTGAAACCTGGCTCAAACGCCGGAACCCACATCAAACAGAATGGAGATCCAAACACCCGGGATGATGGACGGAAGACTTCTCACGGTTTAGAGGAGGAAGCTGAAGAAACGCGTGAGCGCCAGGTCCTTCAGAAGAAGCTGCAGGAGCTTTTTCTGCTCCTCAGAAACACTTTGAGGCAAACTTCTGTTTGTCCTTGCCTAACTTTCATTCCGTCTGCTGCTCTCCTCCTTCCCTCCTCCCATCCTCCACCCTTCATGTCCTGGCTGCCATATTTCTCTCCCTCCTTATCATCTGAGTCTTGCTGCCTTCCTACAGAACCATTAAACGGAGCGGACGGACTACCCGACTTATCGAGTGTGCTCTTGTTGCTGCTGATATCCAGCTTAATGCTTCTGGTGAGGTCATCAAGAGTGCGCGGTGAAAACAAGGTCACTGCCACTGAGTCAGAACCAGAGGGGGAGGACGTGGATCGGCTGGTGGGGCAGGAAGCTGATATCAGAGCCGATTTTGGATCCGACCCAGAGGATCGTGATTCCACCTCGGGTGTGTGGACGAAAGAATAGGTTAACCATGAAAGGATCAGTCAAAGAGTTAGTTTGGGAACGACAGCATTAACTCCACCATGAAGAGTTTAAATGTTGGATCATCTAGTTCTTCGGCCCAGCAGTCCCACTCATCCCGTCCAGCAGACCCCGCCCACAAACAATGTTGATGATGAAGACGTTTTGTCTCCCGGCGTAGAGGAGATCTGCTCAGACACACAGACGGACGGATGGACGCCCTGAAGTGGGCGGACTGTGGATGTGATGCCGGAGTCGCTCCCAGTTATTTTGTTTTTGTGAATGAATATTTCATTGGAAGCGGATGCTTCAGTAAACAGAGACGCAGCAGTCCCAGTCCTCGTTGGGTTCATATATTAAGTGTAAACACTCACTCCGATGGCGGGGGACGCAAGAATCTCCATCTGCTCCTGAAGACCGGCTGGAACTGTTTTTATATCTGAAGAACATTTCACTTTTCCATGAAACTTCAATTCCTGTGGCTTCTGAGCAGAAAACTTCCTCTGAGGAGAGTTTGCAGATGTAGCAGAACATTGACTCTGGATATTGTCCAACGACATGGACAATGGTCCAAAAACAAGGATCGGAGTCCAACGACATGGACAATGGTCCAAAAACAAGGATCGGAGTCCAACGACATGGACAATGGTCCAAAAACAAGGATCAGAGTCCAACGACATGGACAATGGTCCAAAAACAAGGATCAGAGTCCAACGACATGGACTGGCGTCACTGGAGACTTACATGGAGACTATAATCCTTCATTATTTTTTTCTTCTTTGAACTTTGAGTTTAAATGTGAATCAAGCTAATTATCTTCATTTCTTTGATTTAAAGACTCCTGTTCGATTCTTTTAGACTCATAGATCTGATGGATTCGTTAAATTAAAATCAAACTATTCCATTACACAGAGGACCGCTTCTTTGATGAATCTAATAATTAACAACAAATTAGACCGGAACAAA
Organism: Lophius americanus; assembly: GCA_037951165.1. NCBI lineage: Eukaryota > Metazoa > Chordata > Actinopteri > Lophiiformes > Lophiidae > Lophius > Lophius americanus. Next base: position 156,353 of record JBBDHG010000500.1, read on the forward strand.
CCACAATTACACTTTTCATCTCCTCCTGTATTTAGAGTTACCATGCACAGTGCATATTATGGGATATTTACGTCAGCGACCCTGAGCTCCTGGTCATAACGGGCCGAGCAGCAGCAGAACCCGGGAGGGGATGATGGTTCCGTGCAGCAGGAAGAGCGTTGACTCTGATGAAGGTGTGCAAACCTACGGCAGCCCAGAGGCGCCATTACTGTCAATAAATCGATAAATCCCGACACGTATGTCGTAACTGACAGCCGAAGGAAATCTAAGGCCCGTTTGAAGAAATCTTTCATTTAAAAATATGTTTGAATTTAACTCATTATTTCTGCTAATTTATTTAAAGAATATAATTATTCCCAACTCATTTTTACAGATAAAAGAAGGCAGCATTTCACCTTTACTGTTTCTGAACTCTGGGAGTTGGAGAACCTGAAGAGAACCGGCACAAACAGAACATTCTTTCCATTTAACATTTAAGTCTCCATACAAGGCAAATGTATATATATATATATATATATATATATATATATATATATATATATATATATAAATAACTATGCATATTACTATATAAATAATAAATCTGAAGTTTTCACTAAGAAATGTATGTGTTTGTGTGTACATGTGTGTGTACATGTATGTGTACATGTGTGTGTACATGTGTGTGTACATGTGTGTGTACATGTGTTTGTACATGTGTGTGTACATGTGTGTGTACATGTATGTGTACATGTGTGTGTACATGTGTGTGTACATGTGTTTGTACATGTGTTTGTACATGTGTGTGTACATGTGTGTGTACATGTGTGTGTACATGTGTTTGTACATGTGTTTGTACATGTGTGTGTACATGTGTGTGTACATGTATGTGTACATGTGTTTGTACATGTGTTTGTACATGTGTGTGTACATGTGTGTGTACATGTGTTTGTACATGTGTGTGTACATGTGTGTGTACGTGTGTGTACGTGTGTGTGTGTACGTGTTTGTGTGTGCGTGTATTTGTCTGTGTGTTGATGTGTATGTGCGTGTCAGTGTGTGTCTGTATGTGTGTGTGTAATAGTGTGTGTGAGTGTGTTAAAGTGTGTGTGTGTTTCCCTGACGTTCCCGCTGCAGTATTCCCAGTGAGAGAGTCGGGGGGCTCCAGCTGTGGCCTGACCTTTTCACTAATTGACTTTAATCAATGGAACTCCTTCTGCTCCATCTGTCCTCTCTAAAGGGGGACGACGGTCCTCTCTTCTCTCCGCGGGGTCCGGCTCGAAGAAAGATAGACTGTTGAAAGAAAAATAGACGCCTCAATGGAAAATACACGACAAAAAAACGATCGATGGCTCCGGATAGATGGGCTGAAAGAAGGATTGTATGTGTGTGAGGGTATTTAAATGAATTGGTTAGTAAGTGAGAAATGTGCTTTGAACAGTAACTTCCACGTTTCAATTTTCTTTATGTAAATAATGATGAGAATTATGTGTTAAGTGGTCTTTTTCTCACTTGAGCCCCTGCCCCCAGAAATGTCTGTGCACGTCCCTGTAAAGACGGACCACCGGGGTCATGGAGAGTGAAGGAGTTATCTAAGGCTCGTGATGAAAAGTCTGTGTGCTCATTCTATGAGGTATGATTTATAATATATGTGGCTATAATGAAAATCTGTATCCTTCTTCTTTACGGGCGTCTGTAAATTCTCCCATCGGCATCAGACAAAAAAACAGTTTTATGTTAAAGATCCTTGAAACTACGTCAGGAGGGTCCTGAGTTTGGGCTCAGTTTAGTTGGTGTATATTTGTGTAATAATGTGAATAATGCTAGTTCTCTTTGAAAGAATCAATGAAGTAAAATAATATTGGTGTCTTCATATAATAAATTCTTGACATGACAAAAACAATCTGCTGGAATATTCTGTAACCAATGTTGGACCTCGTTCCTGGTCCAATATAACCCTAACTCTGATGGATTATCCCGATTATCACAAAAATGATATTAACAATATCAGATTATTACTCCAATGCAAAACATGCTGGAAGAGAATATTTTTTTTAAGATCAATAAAAAACAGGGCTAATTGCTCAGAAAACTTCCTTCTTTTGTTTTTCTCTCCCTGCTCGTATACAAATGGTATGTTCCAGATCGGGTCTGTGAGTGTGTGTGCGGTCATGTGACCAACCCACACACACACTCACACAAACACACACACACTCACTCACTCACACATACACTCACTCGCACACACAAATGCACACACACACACACACACACACTTAAACACACTCACACACACACTCACACTCACACTCACATACACTCACATACACTCACATACACTCACATACACTCACATACACTCACTCGTACTCACACACACACACACACACACACACACACACACACACACACACTCACTCTCACACACACACACACACACACACACAGATGATGGGGGAACCATCATGTGGATATTCATGGCAGCAGAGACACAGATGGAGACATTTGAGCTTTTAATAGAGCCGCTCCTCTTCCTCTGTGAGGATAAATAATACACAGTCAGCAGATCTGGATCTCATATATGATATTGACCTTTTTGGAGGTCAATATCAACACACTGCGACCTAGCGGTGTTCCATCAGCGGGACAACGGTGGACTACAAGAGGACCTGTCCTGATGTGACTCCGGATTGAGACCCTCGCAGAACCTCAGAGACTCTGCTCCTCTCTGTTTGTTCTTCCTCTTACATCTCTTTGATTCTCCCTCCTTCCATCAACATTACTCTTTGTCCCTTCATCTCTTGCCCCTCCCCCTCCCCCCCTTCCCTTTCCTCTATATTTATATCTGGTGTCCAGCATCTGTCATCCGCTGTCTTTCTATTCCTCAGCCCACCTCCCCGATCTCCTCCACCTCAGTCCCATTCCTGGAGCTTTATTGACTTCACAAGATGCATCTTGCTGACAATCTGGAGCATTTGTCTTCTTCTCATTCACTCTCTACTTTTAGCCACTCCTCCCAAAACTTCAGTCCATCTAGTGTCCTCATTAGTCCATCTAGTGTCCTCATCAGTCCATCTAGTGTCCTCATTAGTCCATCTAGTGTCCTCGTCAGTCCATCTAGTGTCCTTATCAGTCCAACTAGTGTCCTCATCAGTCCAACTAGTGTCCTCGTCAGTCCATCTAGTGTCCTCATCAGTCCATCTAGTGTCCTTATCAGTCCAACTAGTGTCCTCATCAGTCCAACTAGTGTCCTCATCAGTCCAACTAGTGTCCTCATCAGTCCATCTAGTGTCCTCATCAGTCCATCTAGTGTCCTTATCAGTCGAACTAGTGTCCTCATTAGTCCATCTAGTGTTTGCTAGTGTTGGTGGTGTAGTGGGTGCTTCTGATGTTGATGCCGCCTGGGCAGTGAAGTCTGCGTCCTGAGGGCCGCCACTCAAACTCAAGGAACAGTTCATGAGAAGGGTCCGGTAGAATCCTGCCAGCTGATCTTTACTGTGTTCAGCAGGCAGTTTCTGTTCTGCAGAGTAACGGAGTGGAACCAGATGATGATTTCAATGATTTCTGCTTCCTGAGCAGGAAAAGTCTCTGCTGGCATATTTTGAGGATGTATTCAGTGTTGGAGGAACATTTCAGTGTACAGTCAAATACTGTTCCCAGGTATTTGTACTCCTCCACAATCTCCACTGTCTTCCCTTATACGATGGTGGAGACTTCCTCCTCCAGCTGTCTCTGCCTGGGGGAGAAGGTCACTATCAACTCCTTGGTTTTATTTACGTTCAACTGAAAACAGGAGTTTTCACTCCACAAACTCCTGCAGAGCTGAGCTGTGACGTTGTGTGATCTGAAAGCAGAGACAGGAGGACTGTGTCGTCAGCAGACTTCACCAAGTGACAGTTTGGCTGAGTGGACCTGCAGTCGTCCGTGTAGAGGATGAAGAGGATGAAGAGGATGAAGAGGAGAGAGGCCACAGCCCTGTGTGGACCTGCAGTCGTCAGTGTAGAGCAGGGGTGCTCACACTTTTTTAGCATGCGAGCTACTCATAAAATGACCAAGTCAAAATGATCTACGTACTACAAAAATGCAAAACATATATTTATTTATAAATATATTGAGGATTCTTTATATTCTACAATGTATGTTGATGTACATACATAACCGCATGAGCGAATATTGCACAACACAACACAATTAACTATGTAAATTTTTTGTCGTTACCCGAGTTTATGCTGATGACTTGCACTGAATTGAATCGGCCAGGGATGAAGAGTCCGGACAGTTTCTGCTGACGGCCAGCGTCAAGCACACTTCACAATGTTCATCAGTCATGGTGGAACGGTACTTGGACTTAATGATCTTCATGTGGGAAAAGGCTGACTCACATAAATAAGTGGAGCCGAATAATGCAGTAAAGAGGTAGCACAGTTCCTCATGTTGGGGTACTTTACCTCTGTGAGTGAGTTCCAGATTTGTCCATGGGCTCTGGACTTCAGCTCAATGTCTGCTTGTAGGGTCAAAATCTCATCTTCTATTCCAGAAGAGTTCCGGTGAAACACTGTCGCAATTTCTGATGCGAGTGAATCAACCTCAGCATCTTCCTGAAAAGAATAGCCCATGAATGTAGCAACTGGCTGGAGCAAAGAAAAGTCTTGAGAGCGTTTGTGGAACTCTGACAGACAGTTGTCAATCTGCTCTGTGTAGCTTTAACTGTCAAGTTGCTCACAGGCCTCGTTTTGCATCTCCAGCTCTGACGCCAGGTTCTGGAAGTTTGCCAAATCATGGCGCTGCAGCTTTGAGGAGAGATGCTGCATCTTTCGTTTGAAAGCATTAACTGTGCTGATCATATTGATCACTGTTTTGTCTTTTCCTTGCAGTTGTAGATTAAGGTCATTCAACATGTTGGTCAGATCGGTTAAAAATGCCAAGTCTAACAGCCACTGACCGTCTTTTAGTGGCGTGTATTCTGCATGTCCAGCTACATGGAAAAACTTCTTAATCTCCGGACAGAGCTCTCGAAATCTTTGCAGGAATTTCCCTGGACTAAGCCATCTCACGTCAGTGTGTAGCAACAACTCAGAGTGGTCGCAGTCAGCCGTCTCCAGATGTGCACGAAATAACCGTCTTTGAAGAGATCTGGAAGGAATAGATCAGGCGATCTTCGTTACAACATCCATGATCTCTTTCATGTTGAGCAAGTTTTTGGCTCTTACATGGTCCAGCTTTCCCACTCATTTTTATACTCTTTCTTAGGTTTAAAAGAAAAAACCGAGGGCTTTAAATTGGAGTTAACTAGCTGACTAGCTTGTTAGTTTTACGGCACTTAGCGCCGCTGTTTCCGCATGAGCAGTGACTAAAGTGTCAGAAAAATTCAGATGTCATCTGACTGGCTGTCCTGTATGTCAATCAAGTGACGGGATGGATGATAGGCTGATGTCTATTTTTTTAATGTCATGCGATTTACCAATACTACCTTTGCGATCTACTGGTAGATCGCGATCGACGTATTGAGCACCCCTGGTGTAGAGGATGAAGAGGATGAAGAGGAGAGAGGCCACAGCCCTGTGAGGACATGCAGCTGTCCACTGTTTGATGTCCTTCATACCTTCTTTGTCCTCTTCACCCCAGGGCTGTAGGCAGGAGTGGGCAGAAGCTGTGGTGGTCAGCAGAGCGGAGAGGGGGGAGGGAGACGTCTCTCTGAGAATCTGGGACTGTACCAGAACTTTTGTCCAATGTTTTCCCTGACATTGGGACGGTTGACACTGATGGAATCCTTTAAGCGATCTATCGACTGAGCGGTGCTTAAAATCTTAAAAGTCTTCTCTGGATGCACATGCATTTGCTCTGGGATGAATACTGGGTCAGGCGACCATGAGGGCCGCTGTAGAATATTCCAGGACTTTTTCTGGGACCGGGCCATGAGATCTGACTGGAATCATTGTCCTTCTGGAATGTCCAATAAGGCCCAAAGCTCCGGCATCCTCTCAGACGGCGGGATGATATTCTGATCTTCTGGCCGGATCCGGATGGTTCTGAGCAACGGCGGAAGTTTCGCTGATGCTTTTGGGTGAGCGGTGGTGGAGGTTCTTGGGTTCCTGGAAGTACATTTAGATGCATCTGAATCTGGATCCAACTCTGGTAAATTCTGTGTGCTGATCTTCAAATGGTCTTCTTCGGCAAGAAATAACACATTTTAGAAGAAAAAAACTTTATGAACTAGTCTGGTTAGATGAACCGCTCTGGTTAGATGAACTAGTCTGGTTCGGTTAACTAGTCTGGTTAGATGAACCGCTCTGGTTAGATGAACTAGTCTGGTTCGGTTAACTAGTCTGGTTAGATGAACCGCTCTGGGTAGATGAACTAGTCTGGTTCGGTTAACTAGTCTGGTTAGATGAACCGCTCTGGTTAGATGAACTAGTCTGGTTCGGTTAACTAGTCTGGTTAGATGAACCGCTCTGGGTAGATGAACTAGTCTGGTTCGGTTAACTAGTCTGGTTAGATGAACCGCTCTGGAAAGACTTCCTGCCACACTCTTTAGTAGTTTTCTAAAGCGAGCAGTCAGCACTTTAATAGAGGACCTTTCGGTCTCCAGGAAGTGACGGTGGAGATTTAATGGGGTTGAAACAAGCTGAGGGAGGTCTCCCTCCTCTAGGGGGGAGTCGGGGGCGGGAGCAGCTGCACCCTAACCCTCTGAAATAAAAGCACAATCTTAAAAACACTTGATCTGCTGCAAGACGTCAGCAGCAGAACCTTTAAGTCCTGGAAGGTCAGAGGAGGAGCCCCCATGGATCAGACTTGTTCCAGAACGTCCCACAGATTTTGGACTGGATTGAGATATGAAGAGTCTGGTGGTCCAGTCAGCACCTCAAACTGATTCTTGTGTTCCTCAAACATTCCTGGAGTCAGGGAGCATCAATCATATCTCGTAGTCTGCAGCAACGTTTAGGTAGGAGCTACGAGTCATAGGAAAATTGTCATTCTGACCAGTCTGAGACTAAACAGACCCAGACACAGCATGCTGTGATGTCACTGTGATGTCACTGTGATGTCACTGTGATGTCACTGTGTTCTGACTCCTTTCTATCCGAACCAGCATGAACTTTTTCAGCAGTTTGTGCTACAATAGATCCCCGGTAAGTTTGCATATCATATGCAAGCCTTCACTCTTCACCTCCATCAAAGATCGTGGCGGTCCTTCCTTAGACCACCTTGGTAGCTTCTAACAGCCGCAGACCAGCAACAACCAACAGGACCTGCAGCTCTGAAGATAGTCCATTTTTCTGCTTCCAACATCCACCTCTGGACAAAATGTTCAGTTGATGCCTAATATATCCCACCCACTGACAGGTAAACATGGTAACCAGGTAATATATCCCAACCACTGACAGGTAACCATGGTAACCAGGTAATATATCCCACCCACTGACAGGTAAACATGGTAACCAGGTAATATATCCCACCCACTGACAGGTAAACATGGTAACCAGGTAATATATCCCAACCACTGACAGGTAACCATGGTAACCAGGTAATATATCCCACCCACTGACAGGTAACCATGGTAACCAGGTAATATATCTCACCCACTGACAGGTAAACATGGTAACCAGGTAATATATCCCACCCACTGACAGGTAACCAGGTAATATATCCCACCCACTGACAGGTAACCATGGTAACCAGGTAATATATCTCACCCACTGACAGGTAAACATGGTAACCAGGTAATATATCCCACCGACTGACAGGTAACCAGGTAATATATCCCACCCACTGACAGGTAACCATGGTAATCAGGTAATATATCCCACCCACTGACAGGTAACCATGGTAACCAGGTAATATATCCCCCCCACTGACAGGTAACCATGGTAACCTGATAATCAGTTGTTCTGACCTCCCTTGTTAGTGTTTATAATGTTATGGTTGATATGTGTATACTGGTGCCTAATGTCCGCGGTGAGAGTTTTACTTTGACAGGCCAAACCGGAACTTCCGCTGTGTCTCTTCTTGTGCTTCGCTCCCTGAAGTTTGTCGTCAATCAGAAAAAAACAACTAACGGGAAAGTTTTCATCTCCTGAGAAACAAACCGTGGAGTGAAACGGAGAACCGTAGAGGGACCGACCGTTGCCGGGCTGAGACGGAGGGCGAGACAGAGGGGTGAGACAGAGGGGTGAGACAGGGGTGAGACAGAGGGGTGAGGAGGCTGTCTTTGGATCATTTAGATGTCCTGCCCTGGTGCTAACAGCTAGTTAGCATGTTTCTTCACTGCTCTCTGCAGGAAAAGTAACGAGGTAAGTTACTTTTGTACCGGTAATCTACTGTAAGTAGTAATCCGTCCAGAGGGTCTCCCGGCTTTAATCGGTGTTTTATTCCAAAATAACTTTTAAAACAGTCTGAAGCACAAACATGATCAGGCCTGCTCAGCTTTAAACCTGCTCTGTCAGAAAGAGAGTAACTAAGTACATTTACTTAACTACTCTACTTTAGTACACTTATGAGGTACTTGTACGTGACCTCCTTGTCTCCATTACAAACTACTTCTTACTTTGTCTCCATTTCTGACCAACATATACTCCACTACATTTGTCTGACAGCTGTGGTTACTAGTTAGTGTTGGGACAGTTCCTCCTGTCCCTGGTGTCGGGAGGAAACACAGACGTCCAGGTCTCTGAGATGGACTGAAGTTTATTTATGTTTGCTGGTTGATGAAATACTCCATATTAAGAACAAAATGAAATGTTCTGAAGCTCTTTAACACCGAGCTAGCCAACTAGCTTACAGAGACGAGTCTTCATCGTCCACAGAGACGAGTCTTCACTGCCACAGAGACGAGTCGTCATCGTCCACAGAGACGAGTCTTCACTGCCACAGAGAAGAGTCTTCATCGTCCTCAGAGACGAGGCTTCACTGCCAAAGAGACGTGTCTTCATCGTCCTCAGATAGAAGTCTTCATCGTCCACAGAGACGAGTCTTCACTGCCACAGAGACGAGTCGTCATCGTCCACAGAGACGAGTCTTCACTGCCACAGAGAAGAGTCTTCATCGTCCTCAGAGACGAGGCTTCACTGCCAAAGAGACGTGTCTTCATCGTCCTCAGATAGAAGTCTTTATCGTCCTCAGAGACGAGTCTTCACTGCCACAGAGACGTGTCACGTCCTCAGATAGAAGTCTTTATCGTCCTCGGAGACGAGTCTTCATCGTCCTCAGATAGAAGTCTTTATCGTCCTCAGAGACGAGTCTTCACTGCCACAGAGACGAGTCTTCATCGTCCTCAGATAGAAGTCTTTATCGTCCTCGGAGACGAGTCTTCATCGTCCTTATTATGCGGTGTCAGAGATGGTGTTCGATGACGTCACTAACTAACATTTTCATCGATTATGAAATTAGTTTCATAATCGATTTTTGTCCATTGTTCTTTGCATCCTTGGTATAAACAGGTAAAAACACGTTCAATACATCAACAGGTAGAAAAAGGTTCAGTGTACAAATAGGTAAAAATGTGATCAGTGGATAAACAGGTAGAAACAGGTTCAGTGTAAAACAGGTAGAAACAGGTTCAGTGTAGAAACAGGTTCAGTGTAAAAATAGGTAAACATGTGTTCGGTGAATAAACAGGTAGAAACAGGTTCAGTGAATAAACAGGTAGACACAGGTTCAGTGTAGAAACAGGTAGAAACAGGTTCAGTGTAGACACAGGTTCAGTGTAGAAACAGGTAGAAACAGTTTCAGTGTAGAAACAGGTTCAGTGTAGACACAGGTTCAGTGTAGAAACAGGTAGACACAGGTTCAGTGTAGAAACAGGTAGAACCAGGTTCAGTGCATAAACTGTTAGAAACAGGCAGAACCAGTTCAGTGTAGAAACAGGTAGAATCACATTTTGTCTTGTCTTCTGTTTTTCAGACATGCTGCAGTCCAGCCTGTGGTTCTTCAGGAGGTCCACTGCTGGCAGTTCCTCCTCAGACTGAAGCAGCTGTTAGGATCCGGTTCCCTGGAGATGCTTATATTCTCTTGAAGCTATCAAATCCGTTCAGATAACATCTCCCTGTTTGCCCTGTCATTCATTCTCCTGTCATGTGGACCAGTCCTGACTTCTGAGCTGGGTTCTTGGTAGGTTCCTGGAAGGTCGGGAGTTATGCTCCCACCTAGTCACTCTTCATCCCAGCTGACCCACCACAAGTGGCCCACCAAACTAGTACTACACCTGGTCCTGATCAACCCAGGTCGCTCCGTGGAATGGAGCTAAAGTTTTCCTGAACCTCTGTGAAGTGGACTTCAGTGGATCGGGTTTCTTCATGGACTATGGAAGGAGGCTTTGTGTTCTGCTGAGACTGCTGATGTTTACTCATCGACGACCGAGGTAAAATCCATGAACCATCTGTCTGACAGTTGGTAGACCTGGATGTTGGATGACCTGAGAACAGGAAGACCTGGATTCTGCACGACCTGAGAGCGGGTAGACACGGATGTTTAATGACCTGAGAGTGAGGAATCTTGGATGACCTGAGACTGGGGACCCCTGGATGTCGGATGACCTGAGACTGGGGACCCCTGGATGTTGGATGACCTGAGACTGGGGACCCCTGGATGTTGGATGACCTGAGACTGGGGACCCCTGGATGTTGGATGACCTAAGGCAGTAGCGGTGATGAGGCAGGACTCCCGGTGGCCTAAGTGGCGGACTGGGCAGTGGCCCCAGGTGATGTGATGGGGTGCAGGAACAGTAAAGTCCTCCCTGAGGCTCCAGTCGATGTTCAGCTGGACCTGGTCAAAAAGGTCAGTAGGACCAACTTCTACATAATACTGTTTAAGTGATGACATCATGTGGGGTTTGGTGCAAAACATTCTCACCTTAGCTTCACTGGGTAGATCATCAAGACCTCCTAGGCTGGTTGTTGAAGCCGTCGACTCTTAACTACCCCCTTGTGGTCGGATTGGGTCATGGTGGTATTTGGGAGCCATCAGGTACATCGTTAGAAACAAACCTTTCTATGGAGCTTTGAGAATCTTTGCGTTTAAAAAGGCCGGAGGACCATCGGAGCCTCTCGGATTTTTTGGGAGTTTATTTTTTGATTGACAAGTTCAGAAAATAAGAATTCAAAGTTATCTAAAATTAAGGCTTGAGATCCCGAACGGTTTCGTGCACGTATGTCAAACTCAAGGCCTCAAAGCCACATCCAGCCCGAAGAACAGTTATATCCGAACACGAATCTAATTTCTATAACAAGTGGCCATCTGGTAAACGGCGTAAACACCACGCATGCCACGAATCCCAGAATGCACCGCAATGGCGGTTGCATCAACCCAGAGTGCCAGCGCGAGCTCCATTCCCGCTCCTCTGTCGTCGGATATTAGCGTTTATCCAGGCGCTCTAATAAACTTTAGGTTCATCCGAATTCCGGAAGAGTATATGGTTGAGCAAAAGAAAACAAATGCGCTGGTTTATAAATGTATATATTTAGAAAACAGAGCTCAACGTTTATTAACTGACGAGGTGCATTCCCATCCTCCAGACCAGTGGTCCCCAAACTAAAGCCCCGCGGTCCGGATACGGCCCGCACCCACATTTGGCCCGGCCCCCTGAACAATACCAAAGATGCATTTTGATATACTTTTTTATTTTATTTTTATTTTTTATTTTTTTTCTTATCAAGATTGACATGATGGACATCTGCATCAGGGTTTGAGACTGGCTGTGACTAGAATGGAACCTGACATTCATGTTAATGTTCCATGGACTTTTTTTCTGTGAAGAACCCAGAGAAGGTTATTTGGTGATTATTGATTTCATTAATAGTGTTATTATTTATTTCCTGACTTTTTTTTTTTCTGTGAAGAACCCAGAGAAGGTTATTTGGTGATTATTGATTTCATTAATAGTGTTATTATTTATTTCCTGACTTTTTTTTTTTCTGTGAAGAACCCAGAGAAGGTTATTTGGTTCTGTGTGGCTTCCTGGAAAACAATACATTTTTACGTTTAGGCACCCCTACGATCGTCACACTTTTTCTGTTACAAACTGAACCCGGCCCCCCATAAGAGAAGGGAAAAGTTATGTGGCCCTCACAGGAAAAAGTTTGGGGACCCCTGCTCCAGACCTTCAACAGGCGTCAGTGCTGCTGCGTTAAAAACAAGAAAACATGAAGTGGCTTACATTTAATGTGAAATGCACCAGGCTTCAGACAAAAAAGATATCTAAGAGCGTTCGGCTTCAAAATCCAAAGTATTTAGGAGCCACATGAAATTTTCGGGTGCCAAAATATATGGACGTTAGAGTGCAGTGTCAAATGTCTGCTTTAACCTTTTCTTTTCCTGCCGTACACATTTTATTCTTGGCACAATGTAGGACATGTCCAATATGCTGCAATCTTCTTCCCATAAATACATAAATGAAATATCAAATCTTTTTTTTTCACACTTTCATTGAACGAGGCACAATTAGCTTCCTGTTTATTCAAGAGTGTGTTTCAGAGTCTGTGTCTCCCACTCCTCAGCCCTTCTTATGTTCCGTACCGTCACCACCCCTCTTCACTGTTTCTCTTTTAACGGACTCCGTTCTGGGTTTTTGGGGTTTTTTGCTTGTATGTATCAGTGTTTGCCACAGAATGTAGAACCTCCGACTTTCTGGGGGGTTCTGGGGGCTCCTCCCCTGGAAGAAATGTTTAAATGCATCCGTGTCCTGCACTTCAAGAGCAAAATGAATGAAGAGGCTGAAGCTTGAATGAACTTGTTTTTTACTCTAGTAAACCATCTAATCTAATCAGCAGCACTTTGGTTGATTTGATAGGAATAGTAACGTGACCTAGATATTAATAATAACAACATCCATTCATTCATTCTTTCATTCATCATTAACCACTTATCCTGGGTCAAGGCAGGGCAGACGCGTTCAGAGGATTAAATATAAAATTCCTTCAGGGAGTTCTGGTTCCACCCAGGATTAACTTTGTGTTTGTGTGTAATTTTCAGCTTAATGCCCATTTATGAAAATGTATATCTGTTCAATATCATTCCTTCAGCTGGTCACACGATATTCAGAGAAAATCCATGAAACTTATAGAAACATTGACTTTTTAGTTTATTGTTTGTTATTAAGTTATTTTGTAAACCGTGCTGTACAAGTAGTTTAGTCTTGTATTTATCTCTGCCAGTTTCAGTTTGTTGGTTTCTACTCAGAAACACGCTTCAAAACCGTCAGTGATGTTTTCGTTTTCCTTCGTAACCTCTGTAACGCAATCAAATTGCCAGATTGTCCCCTATCTTATCAATATGACTCTTTCACCAAATTGTGCAGCCATGACCCAAAATAAAAAACAGGAAGTCAGCCATCCTAGAGATTTGATCCCATCAATCAACACATTTGGTTGAAATCATTGAGGTTAAAACATCAAAGGTTTTTTTCCATAGTTTCACAACCCATGGTTATGGCGGCGTGACTCATAGGTCAGACCATGGAAAGTGACGTTGTCACAAACTTCACGTTTCGGATCAATGTCCTGCCCTGAAGACTTCTACGTTACATCTTCAGTTACAGTGACAGCGCCGTCTGCTGGCCATAGGAAGTAAGACTTAGGTGACAAAATAATGTATTTTGTCAGAAATGAAACTTATGCTGTGGTGTCGGACGTGTATTTTGTCGCGTTGGGAGGGACCACCACCCAGTGGTGGCCGGGGAATGACCTGACAACGCCCGGCTGTGAGGCCCGATCAACACTACCTGATCTTGAGCTTTATTTTTTTTTAACCTTCTTACAGGTTCTTCCTGTTTCTACTGAAAATGATCTTTGTGTTATAAATATTCAGTTTTCATGATTTAATCGTAGATGAAGTGTTTGTTGAGCCTCAGCTGCAGGTTAACGTGTCTTCAGACAGCGTGGAGACACGTTAAACAGAAAAAAGTGCTGTAATCTCACGAAACGGAGTTACTTCTCCAGCGCTAAAAACAACGCTAATTACATAGCAACTTCTTCTACACCCTTATTTGCATGTCACCTCTGGTATGAAACCATTACTGCCCCCGCTGGATTGCACAAAGAAGCGATGACACACTGATAATATCTTTAACCTTTTTAACCTGCAGGGATGATCTCAGGAAATACCACATTAACTCCTGCATCAATGAACCAACGATTCCACACTGTCATGCATTTCTTTCAGGTTCATCAACCTCAGACAGATATCTACAAGCATTTCATACGAGGGGATGGCACCAGGAGCAAGACGGACGGAGGTGGAGGTGCTAAGGCTGACTCCACCTCACCATGTCATGCTCAAGCACAAGCGGCAACTCCTACTGCCTCTGCTCCGCCCCCTAAGGAGCCGTCTGAACTGTCGGATCCTCAGCGGAAGAAGGTGGCGAAATATCGAGCCAAGTTTGACCCCCGGGTCACGGCCAAGTACGATATCAAGGCTCTGATCGGTCGCGGTAGTTTTAGCCGGGTTGTTCGCGTGGAGCACAAAAGCACGCGGCAGCCGTACGCCATCAAGATGATCGAGACTCGGTACCGGGAGGGTAGAGAGGTGTGCGAGTCTGAGCTTTGCGTCCTGCGTCGCGTCCGTCACACCAACATTATCCAGCTGATGGAGGTCTTTGAGACGGCAGAGCGAGTTTACATGGTGATGGAGCTGGCCACCGGAGGAGAGCTCTTTGACCGCATCATAGCCCGAGGCTCCTTCACTGAGCGGGACGCCACGCGGGTGCTGCAGATGGTGCTGGACGGCGTCAAGTATCTCCACACTCTGGGGATCACCCACCGAGACCTGAAGCCGGAGAACCTGCTCTACTACCATCCTGGAGCCGATTCCAAGATCATCATCACAGACTTCGGTTTGGCGAGCAGCAGGAAGAAGGGGGACGAGTGTCTCATGAAAACCACTTGTGGAACGCCAGAATACATCGCCCCTGAGATCCTGGTGAGGAAGCCCTACACAAACGCTGTGGACATGTGGGCACTGGGCGTGATCTCCTACATCCTGCTGAGCGGAACCATGCCCTTCGAGAACGACAACCGCATGAGGCTGTACCGGCAGATCCTGAAGGGGAAGTACAGCTTCTCTGGAGAGGTGGGGATCCTCACAATCACACACATGCGCACGAACATACGCACACACACAGATGCAAACGAGCATATGCAAACACACACACATGCAAACGAACATGTGCACACACGCGCACGAACATATGCACACACGCGCACGAACATATGCACACACGCGCACGAACATATGCACACACGCGCACGAACATATGCACACACGCGCACGAACATATGCACACACGCGCACGAACATATGCACACACGCGCACGAACATGTGCACACACGCGCACGAACATATGCACACACGCGCACGAACATATGCACACACGCGCACGAACATGTGCACACACGCGCACGAACATGTGCACACACGCGCACGAACATATGCACACACGCGCACGAACATATGCACACACGCGCACGAACATATGCACACACACGAACATATGCATACACACACATGCACACAAACACATGCACACACACAGATGCAAACAAACATATGCACAAACACACACATGCGCACGGACATACGCACACGTACACATGCGCACTTATATATGCACACCCACACACATGCAAACGAACATATGCACAAACACACACACATGTGCACGGAGATACGCACACACACACACATGGGCACGGATATATGCACAGACACACAAATGCACACGGACATATGCGCGCACCCAGACATGCGGTCACACACACGTGCCCACACACACCCACGAGGTTGCACACATCAAACACACGGGCACATGCGCACACACACGCACACACACTCGCACACATCACAGATGCGCAGAAATCACACATCACACACACACACACACACACTTGCGCACTTTACGTGCACGCGCATGTGCGCGCTCACACACACATACGCGCACATCACACACACGCGCACACACACTTGCGCACACATCAGTGATGCACTGGGGTGAATGGATCAGGTTTGTGTGAAGGTCTCTGAACCGGTTTAGTTGGATCTATAATGGAGACCGAATGTGTTTGTTAAGAACTTAATCCGATTAAACGGTACTGATATCACAATGTTGGTTCCTACTGTAAGACACGTATGGACTCATTGTATAAGGCAGATCCACACCGTTAGAAATCTTTCTTAGCGCTAATATGATTATAATTATTAATCATAATAATATTAATCACTATGATAAATAAGGATAAGTATTATCAATAATACTAATTATCATTATTAATAATTAATCCTGTATTCTGCCCACAGTGAGGATATCGCAGTAGTGCACCAGCAGAGGAGGAGGTTCTACCTCCTTCAGTGCGATTGGGTTTAAATGATCTCAGTGTGAATCCCCTCATTAATAATACCAAGTGTGATGAAGAGGAAGGAACTTAAGGCAAACACATTAGGCAGATGTTCTCAGGTTCACGTCCTTCTGCTGCCCTCTGCTGTCCATAGGACGAACCTCAGTGTTTGGTTATGCCTCCACTGGGCACTAATATAGAACCCTTGTCTGCCGACGTAACAGAAACGTGAAGACGTTAGAAAGACCTCACATCTCAAAATAATAGAAGGAACCTAGAAGGACCCACACAAACACAGGGAGAACAGGTAAGCTCCAGACGGAAGGGCTCCTGCAGGACTTAAACCCAGAACCACATGACTGTACTGTGCACCAGTGAGCGTCTAATGATTGATGAATAATCTGGATCAGAAAGGGGTCGATTAAACTGACGATTTTGTGGGTGTGATAATTATCTCTGGTGTTAGATCTCACATTTCAGACAATAAGATTAATAAATATGAGACATTTAAAAATAATCTAATAATCTAAAAGTCTAGTCGGTTTATTTTTACAGCACAGTTAAATTGGGTTGTCACAGCAGGAACGAGAAATAAGAACATGAATGCAAAATGTTGGGGTTCTGATCCGTGTCCTGAAGGTAGCATGCTCAAACTTCTGTTGTCCATCGATTGCTTTCTGTGGTGATTTGGAGGTTTGACCCGCTGGACCACAGTGGGCTTCAGGTGAATTCCCTGCTGCAAACTGTTAACCAGCTGTCTCCTGTCCGTCTCCCTCCAGCCGTGGCCCAGCGTGTCCAACCTGGCCAAAGACTTTGTGGAGCGAATTCTGACCGTCGACCCCAGCGAGCGACTCACAGCTGGTCAGGCCCTCAAGCACCCCTGGGTCGCCAGCATGGCTGCCGCCTCCTCCATGAAGAACCTGCAACGCTGCATATCCCAGAACCTCCTGAAGCGGGCCTCGTCACGCTGCCACAGCACCAAGTCGGCTCAGTCCACACGCTCCAGCCGCTCCACCAAATCCAACAAGGCCCGGCGGGTTCGAGAGAAGGAGTTGCGTGAGCTGAACCGCCGGTACCAGCAACAATACAACGGCTGAATCTGGAGCTGCGACAGCTGAGGCGGACCTGCAGAGGAGACGGTACCAAACTTTTACGACAACGCCATCATCCACTGATGCTGCTGGTTTTAGAGGCCAAAAGAACTCCTTTGAAAAAGAGATTGAACCCACGGGTACCAGCACCAGGAGAGCCTGCTGATGGACTAGTACCGGCATCAGGAGAGCCAGCTGATGGACGGGTAGCAGCACACAGATAGTCGTCTAAAAGAGTGGTACCAGTACACGGACAGTCCGCTGATGGACAGGTACTAGGAGAGTCTACTGATGGGCAGAAATGGTCTGAAGACAGTCTGACCTCTGAACTCAAAGGATTACATCACCTCTCCTGCCTCTCCACATTTATTTATTGTTGTGGTCATGACGGCGAGTCCGTCGGGACGGTCACGTGATCATGACCTGCTTGAGGTTCTGTTGAACAGAGTCCATCTCCTCACTCACACCTGATGGACAATAGCTGTGAATTTCTGACGGTCCTAAAGAAAACAGGTTTCTGATGAAAGCTGGTTTTATCTTCTCACGCTGCCGGCGTACAAACGTGATGAAGTGGTTTGTCTCCGTGTCAAACACAGAAGACCGTGTTTGTCTCCGTCCACGCAGCAGCAGAAATGGTTTGCTGAGGTAGGATCACTGATGAACTCCTGACTCCAGCTCCTCATGTTAAGTCATGTTTTCCTTCTGTCCTCTCTGCTGGACGTCCCACCAAAGAACAAGACAAACGCCTAATGCATCTAAAGGTCTTTTCGCCCGTCCAGAAGATCTCAGACCAAACACAATCAAAAAGCTCTTTCATAATTATCTTCCATGTCAAAACAGGCAAAAATGATTCTGAGTGATTTCAGTTTGGATCTGTCCTGGACAGGTCTCGTTATTCTGACCCGGCTTCCTGTTTCCCTGAAGACCCAATGATCTCAGAATCTTCTGAAGGTTTAACTGTTCACCTGTGAGCGATTCGTCTGAAACGAGCTCGTTGTTCCTTCACATTTATGGATTTATGATTATTAGGTGAAACCCAACAAGGCTTTGTTCAATGAACAAAGGATCACCAGGATCAGACGTGGACCGGCAGTCATTCTTTCTACCCCTCACCTCAGAGATGGAGCAGAAAGTGGAGATGAATGTCTGTGAGCACCAAAACCTGAACACGTTCCACAGTCCTGTTAGAGATTACTCCATGTTTGTAAAGTCAACAGTACTGACATCAAAAGAACGAGATGTTGCATCTTCTGCTCTTTATTGCCTTTACCAGTCACAACTCGTGGTTCCCCAGGTCCTCTTCCTCATGTAGGAAGGTACACATCCTCCCGTAGAAAAGGCCCCAGCTTCATGTCCCTGCGTAGGAAGGTTATCTTTACGACTGTGTTCCTCTGAGTTCTACCGTAAGAACCCTGAAGTGAGCCCTGACCGTAGATGTTGGGCGTTTTGACAACCTGTGGTTTAGTTGAAATGTAAAAACCTTTCTAACCGTGAAAGTTCTGAACTTAAAACAAGTCTACCAAAGTAAAACTAGTAATGAATGTAGATAAAAGTGATATTTGATCACTCGGTATCTACCAGAAGCAGCGCTTCAATCATTGCAGGAATTAGTCTTCTTAAGTTTTCTTATCCTCAGAGAAACTGCAAAGATCCAGACAAACTCAGTAACTTCAGAGTGGATCAGAACACAGGGCTGGTTGGGCTGGCAGGAAGTGACTGACTGGAAACCTGAAGAGGGTTATTTGTTTATTTCTGGAAAAGCACTTTTTAAAAAGTTTATCCCTAGTAAATGTAGTTATCCTGCTCTTTATTGGATCGGATCAGTCAGAACACTCCAGAGTCATTTTTACAACCGCAGCTCCAAATGTAGGACTTACCAGAGTTGGGAGATTTGTTGATATGCAACCCATGCTTGAAACCTAACTGAGCCATGTCTGCTGACTTCAGTTCTTCTCCCCCATGCTCCGCTTTCATTGAGCCACGTGACACATTTAGAGGTTTGGTCCCACTGCTGTTCTGGATCGCAGAGTTTCCCCTCTGACATTGTAACTGTTGGTTCTCTTCAATCAGAACTCCAAACAAACAGCTGTCGCTGTGGTCAACGCTGGGTGAGGCTGTCATGCTGGCCATTATCCGACTCCCTGTATAAGAAGGAACCGGGCCGAGCCGGATCAGTGGAAAATGTATCACATCTAATCTAAGACAGCGCTGCTTTTAACAACTGACTTAGTAGAACCTTAACAAAGGTTCCGCTGCTGACGTGATTCACTGAGGAACCTTAGCCCATTCCTCATGGGAAAGGCTTCCAATTTTGGAAAGTACCTGCCGCATCCACCTTCTTCAGACCCATCAGAGATTTTTGGGGGATTCAGGACAGGTGACTAATGGCCGTTCCAGAATGTCCCAGGACTTCATCTGCAACCAAGACTTTGGACTTTGAGGTGTGCTTGTAGCCAATGATGTCTAAGTATCAGCCTCCTCAGACGTTGGGAGATGTTTGTCTTTAGGCTCTCCTTATCCCGCTGCAGGTCTCCAGATCATCAGAGATCCACCATGGTGGTGAACTATGACTTGTTGAACTGCAGTCTTCAGTGAAGACAGCCTTTGGTGCTGAATGTGGAAATGACCTTCAGTCTGTTGTTTCGGGCTGATGGGGGTGAAGATGCAGCAGGTAAACCAAGAAATATCCCAGAGCTGCAAGCCATTCTCCACAATGAGTCCTCTAAGACTCCTCAGGAACTCTCTTCAGTGTCTCCACATTCCTGTTGAACAGCTGAGTCTCTGTAGAAGAAGAATAAAGAGTTGCTCTGCACCTGTTCCGTCTGGGAAGTGCCTTGAGAGAACATTTGTGATTTGTTGTTATATAAATGAAATAGACTGGATTTAGAAGCTCTTGTCTGGCTATGCATCACGTCAGCAGCAGGTCGGAGCAGCTTAAGGTTCTACAGAGATCCAGACATGCTAATCATGAGGGCCCGAACCGTTCCGAGACTCGACTAGTCAGAAGAACCAGGATGTAGTGTTAGACTTGTGGAAACACCTGCTGTGTCCCTTCTGTCGGGCTTTTAGAATCGCTCTAGTTTGACTACGGTTATTATTGTGAGAGGAAGCTGGAGAACCTGGAAGAACCCAGGCAGACATATAGAATGGAACCAGGTCCTCAGGTGGATCTGACCCCCGAACCTTCCTGCATTGAGGGTACAGTGCTACCCACCCTGCTGCCCTAATAAATGATATGTTTTATATATAAAACTAAAACACAATGGGACTTGAATGAAAGTGCTGCCAAATATTGCTGGTAGTTGAGTGTTGGTTCTGGACGCTCGGACCGACGGTCACTCAGTCATCGCGTGGACACCGATGAAGTCAGTCGGTTTGTCAGAAGGTCAGCAGACGTGTGTTTCTACATCTGTGTGTGATTTTATATAAATGCTTCGATCCTGATTGAAGTATCTCAACACCTTTCTGACCGCGTGACTGAATGATGACTCTGATTCTTCCTCCAATAACTCTTCTCAATGTTTCTTAACAGTGACCTTCTATGTGCCAATAAAAACACTCCAACCTCTCTGGACTCTGTTTTACTGTTGTCCTCAGGACATGGACACTAATAAAGCTACAAAGCCATACGTCACATACAAATGACCCCGTAATAGGTGGTGCTGGTGAGTGGGGGGGTCATAGAAATGGGTTCCATCTGTCTGTTATATTTGTGTTTGCAGCCCCTCCCGGTTTCTACTTTGTCAGACCGGGCCGTGTTGATCTTCAGACTAAAAATGAATAATACAACCTGACTAAACACAAAATACGAGTTTCATGCAACCCCGTTAGTCCTTTAAAAACAAAAAAGTGTGCTGATTGACCGAACCTGCTCATAATCTGACTCAGTGGCAGCACGCATATGCTAAAGCGTAAGAGGCCAAGGACGGAGCCCTGGGGGACATCTCAGGTGAATGGGGCTGCTTGGAAAGACGCATTGACTTAGAGAGAAAATCATATCCATTAAGAGTTATTTTTGCTTCAACAAAAGTTGGGTTCATATATTTAAAATTGACATTTGCCATGAAATACAACATTTTATAAATAACTTTACTAGGGATTTTGTTTCTTTTTACTGTTTAAAAACATACTTGACCAAAGAATTTGTCATTTTATGGTAAATTTAGAGATTCTAAGATGTTAAATTAATAAATTCCCAGAAGACATAAAATGAGCACGACATAATTCGTTAAAGTTTGTTTTTCATTGGTTTGACATTAAAGGGTTAATATCACTACTGGTGCTCCAAATGGTTCCGTTCCTGCACCTTTTTCATTCACTCTAGATGTAAACATCTATCAATCCAAACTGTATTTTATTTGTACATGACACCATTTTATATTCCACTGGTTCCTCCCTAAACTGGTGTTTGTTAATCCAACACATCGCATCTGCTTGAGTAGGTTCTGTCTTCAGATCACCAAAGAGTATCCAGCGTACTACTATCCAAAAATGAACAAAACATATTTTTAAACGTATTAACGCGAACTGTTTCCTGCTCAGAAACTGTTAGTGAGCCTCCTAACCGAGGTATTCTGTCATGACTCTAATGTTCACCCTTCTCCACTCAATTATGAGCCTCTTCTTAATCTCTCTCCCTTCTTAATTTGCTCTCAAAATTCACCAGATTGATGCATTCAACTTTTTACAAAATTTTCTTCTGGGGGAGGAGGCCCCCGGACCCCCCTAAAAGTTCCCTAGTTTAGTTTCTGTAAATTCCTGTGGGACTCTGCATCTGCCCACTTCACATCTATCTGTGTGAACAGCGCCCCCTGTTGATGAATATCCGCAACAGTGGTCACCAAAGGCCATCGGGTTGCCATGTTTGGTAGAGTTATGAATCATTGATAACAGCTTTGGCGGGTGGAGAGGGAGGTATTATTAAATACTATAGATTGACTAAATCATGCGTTTTATCTGAGCTGTGTTTGCACGTATGTAACTATGGATGAAGGTTATCCCAGAAAGGCTTTAAATCCGAGATCAATCAAAGTATTAACTGTGCTTTGCAGTTTAGTGGAATGATCTATCTAAACCTGGCATCCCGTTCGGACATGACGTCAGAGGTCTGCGGCTGAAGTGTTTGGTGAGATCGCTGCTAGCTTTTGTTCGGTGATGTCAAGAGAATTTATGAATTATTATCTTATAGACACACGGACAGTAGATTAAACTAACTACTAACCGTCATACGTGACTGACGGTTCCTGTCGGTGAGTAAGAACCACACGTCAACCACCGGGAGATACTGCTGAGCTAGCTAGCCAACGCTAGCCATGTGATAACCGTTAGCATGCTCCTTGTTTACAGCGTGAGCACATTTACTCAATATTAAGTCATGTTTAACGAACATTTATAAATGGTTATTTATAGATCATCTTCACTTACCAGCTAACATGATTCGTTCCGTACTTACTAACATGATCAGATACTAACTAACAACCTAACATGGCCAGCTTCTAATTTACCAGCTAATATGGTCCAGTTCAAAATAACCAGCTAACATCACCAAGTTCAAACTAACCAACTAACATGGTCAGGTTCTAACCAACCAACTAATATGGTCAGCTTCAAAGAGAACAGCAAACATGGGTAAATTCTAACTAACCAGCTAACACGGTCAGGTTTTAACTAACCAACTTACATGGGTAGGTTTTAAATAACCAGCTAATATGGTCAGGTTCTAACTACCATGCTAACATGGTCAGGTTCAAACTAACCAGTTTACACGGTCAAGTTAAAACTAACCAGCTTACAAGGTCAGGTTCAAACTAACCAGCTAATATGGGCAGGTCCTTATTAACTGGCATACATGGCCAGGTCTTAACGAACCAGCTTACATGGGTAGGTTTTAAATAACCAGTTTACATGGTCAGGTTCTAACTAACAAGCGTAAATGGTCAGTTTCTAATTAACCAGCTAATATGGTCAGGTTCAAACTAACCACCTTTAACCCTCCTCTTGTCTGTATAAACACATTGGAGGCGTAGTCGGAGGCAGGGGTCCGTGTTGGTCCTCTGAGGTAGAAGAGGTAGTCACAGAAATGAAGTGATGACATGCGCGTGTGTGCGCTCGCATAGGGGTGGAACTCCGCCGTACGCAATACAGAGAGCGGTGGAGAATTGTAAACGTGCGACCATGTAGGGACAGAAAAGACATGCCGTTGTTTAAATAAGATAAATAACTTCAGGATATTTAGTTTGTTCAATACAAACTAAATATCAGTGGGTGGGGTAGATTCCCACCCTCTTCCTGTTCTATAGGAAGAGGTATCATAAATGACTTCTGTTGTGATCTGGCGCTATATAGAAATAGAATTAACTTTACCCTCGAAGGAAGGGGGCTAAAGTCTGAGCCTTGGATCAGGACAACTGCACCTAGATTGATTTCCAGCCACCGCTGTGGATCTGATGGAGATAGTGTCTGACTTCTAACGGTCCTGGATCTGAAGTGGTGGGACTGAAGATTTGGGCCCGCTATCAATATAACGACTGTATTTCTCTCGTTCCCACAGATTAAAATAGGAAGGACCACAATGGAACTGTGAACGGACCTCGTCTTCGTCGCCCCTTGGTCTTCCTCCATCAATCTATCCGCGGTTCTAACTTTTCGCCACCTCTGGTTCTAAACATGGCCCGTTTGTTCCTGCTCTGGCAGTCCCACTGACCACCACCCTGGACCAACACCATGGAGAGGAAACGCAAGAAGAAATGAATCTAGCTCTGGCTGTTTTCACCATGGACTCAGTTTTTGAGATTTGGACCTGAACCCGTCTATAAATCTTAGCGGGAGCGTTTACAACACCACACATCTCAGTATGCTCCTACTTCCTCTCTGGGCTTCTATGCTTCTGGGTCTGCTGGTGGGCTTCCTGCCCTTGGTAGGGATGGAGCCAGTGGAAGGTGCCAAACCTGGTTCTGGGCCCAACCCAGATCCCCTCTCATCATCTGCTGACTCCAACTGCTCTCAGTTAACCCTCAAACTGGAGTTCTCCTCCAGAGTTGTGGAACACGGTAAGAAAGAAGGTGGTCAAACTGGGGACATCTTCATGTGCGGTCGGTCCTCCGTGTGTTTTTGACAGGAGAGAATATCAATGGAAGGGTGTCCATGTTACTTAGTCTTCTAATTAGCCTGGAGTGTTTATTCTACAAGCGTTGCCAGCGTCACATTGGTGTGGTGTCTTTTTCATGATGGGATGTATGAGATCTGGACAGATGTGGTGTAGATAAAGAATAGCAGCGTTTACAGCAGCACTTATTCATTATAGTGAATAAACTTCTAACTTCAACATTAAACCAGCCCGCTGCTGAATGAAAGGTTGCGAATGACACCCGGCGAGTGAGGGTCACAAGTCTGCTGATGGAGAAGGTTTAGGGGCGTTGACCGGGAAATCCCCCCCCCCCCTCCCAGAGATGCAGGAGTCATTTTACCCAGAGAGACGAGGACAGGTCTGAAACACATTAATTAGTTAAGTAACGGACACTTTAAAGAAGAAGAAGACAATACTGCATCACCAATACTAATACACAAAAAAAAACTGCATCACCAATACTAATACACAAAACAATACTGCATCACCAATACTAATATACAAAACAATACTGCATCACCAATACTAATACACAAAACAATACTGCATCACCAATACTAATACACAAAACAATAGTGGATTAGTTAGTGTTTGTGTAAAGATGATATGTGCATGTGATTGTGTGTAGAGATGTTTGTGTGTAGAGATGTTTGTGTGTAGAAATGTGTGTGTTTGTGTGTAGAGATGTTTGTGTGCAGAGATGTATGAGTTTGTGTGTAGGGATGTGTTTGTCTGTACAGGTGTGTGGAGATTTAGAGATGTTTGTGTGTAGAGATGTGTGTGTGGAGATTTAGAGATGTTTGTGTGTAGAGATGTGTGTGTGGAGATTTAGAGATGTTTGTGTGTAGAGATGTGTGTGTGGAGATTTAGAGATGTGTGTGTCAAGGTGTGAGTAGAGATGTGTTTGTGGGTTTGTAGATGTTTGTGTGTGTGTGTAGAGATATGTGTGTGTGGTTGTGTTTGTGTAGAGATATATGTGCGTGTGTGTGTGTGTAGATATGTGAGTGTGGAGATGTGGGGATGGGGAGGGTCCTTCGCAGCTGTCCGTCATGCAGTGGTTGTTACGGCTTCTCTGGACTCAACAGGATGCAGTTTAATATCTTTATAGATCAGGACATGTGTTGTTTAAGAGGAGCCCCTCTGGATCAGAACAGGTATACGTTTTTCCTCTGTTTTTGTGAGAATTTTTGCGGACAAAAGTACTGATCCAGAAAGATACCAAACTCTGTCCTGGGATTGATGTTGGTGTTAGAGGGGGGAGATCATCGTACTGTTCTTCATACGTACATTCTCTTGGGAAGCTTCCATTGAGGCTGGATTTATTTGATCAGTGAGTCACGCAGGTAGACGTCCATGAAGAAGCGCTCGCGTCTGTTCTTCCTGCCGGCGTTTACCAGACCAAGATACAAAGTGATGCTGCAGGTCCATCACGTCCTAAGATCACGTCCTAAGATGTAGAAGTCGGGCTATGATTCACCCTCTCCTGTTTGAGGGAGGTGTTGCTTTGGTTCTGTCCTCAATTTTGTTAAAGAGACCTCTGTGAGGTCATTGAATGCATCGTGGCAAGTCGGCGCCTTTTCTTGTGTTTTCACTTAAATGTGAAGTGAAAACATGGAAGTGAAAACCAAACGTTTGTTGTGTCTGCTCCTTATGATTTCAGGCGGTACCACTCCGTCTCATCTGTATTCATATGCCCTCTGATGAAGCACAGATCGGTAGGAAACGATTGTAGAGTCGGGACAAAGGCTCCATCCGTGTCTGCTACGTCTTTAAAGATAAATGGGTCAAAGATACCGGTTGTCTCTCGGCTTGATGGTCTTGTACTTTCTCACCTCTGCTGCCCTCCTCTGTCTCTGCAGAATACATCATTGGATTTACAGGCTACTTCTCAGCCAAAGCCCGCGGTCTGTACATCAGCAGCGCCCTGAGGAACGCCGGCCACAGAGCGCTGGACTGGCACATCGTTCCCCGACAGAACCCCGCCTCAGACTTCCCCTCTGACTTCGAGCTGGTCCACATCCAGCAAGCCTCGCCCACAAGCCTGCTGACCTTAGAAGACCACCCCTACATCAAGAGGGTGACGCCACAACGCAAAGTGTTCCGGATGCTCAAATACGTGCCCTGTAAGTACGACAGTTCTGTGTTGTTATTGTGAAGGTGGGGGGTCAGGGGGTTCAGGCCAACTGTGAGGTTCTGACTCAGTTCAGGGTGTGTGTGATGTTGGGGGATGGGAGGAAGGACAGAGAGCATCTGTTTCTACTCACCCTGGGAGGGAGTAGGTGACTCAGTGAAGTTGGACCCGTCTGGACTGGGGGGCGGGGGGCAGGACTAGCTGGGGATGATAGGCTTCAGTGTGTCCCCAGCCTACATCTACACGTTGACGTCCAGCATGGAGGCCATCAAACCTTTAGAAGAACACTCGCACGTGACTGACTTCAATCGTCACCGTCATGCTGAAAGGCAGTCTTGTGAAGCTCCTTTGGAAATTTCAAATTCATTTTAAAACCTTTTTTAAACTGAGTTTTCTCTGTAGGCTGAGACTGTTATTGTGCGTCCCACGTGAGGGAGCTGTGCAAGCTCAAACGTATGTGTATGAATGCAATCTCAGCATGCTACATGGAACTGCTACAGCGTGGGGGAATGGAGGCCAGAACTGGATCAGACATCACGGCCTTAAATGCCCAAGACCATCAGTCTTGGTTGTCCACAACTCCTTTCTTAGACTTTGGTAGGTTCTAACCACTGCATTCCTGGAACACCCAACTAGACCCGCAGTTCCGGAGATGTTTTGAGCCAGTCATCTAGCCATCGCGAGCTGTTCCCTTATTTACCCCACCCACTGACGGGTAAACGGATAATCTACCCCACCCACTGACGGATAACCAGATAATATACCCCACCCACAGACGGTTAACCAGATAATATACCCCAACCACTGACGGGTAACCGGATAATCTACCCCACCCACAGACGGGTAACCGGATAATCTACCCCAACCACTGACGGGTAACCAGATAATATACCCCACCCACTGACGGGTAACCCTGGTCCATCTGCACCTCACCAGTGGTCTTCCTCCATGATCATGAACCTTCACCAGTGGTCTTCCTCCATGGCTGTTGATCCAGTGTTAAGCTGTCTTTTGTTCTCCTCCTCGTGATTAAGATGTTCTCCTTGGCTGTAACTCAGTTACTTGTCTTCATAGCCAATGAACCTGCAGCTCCCTGCAACTCCACTCAAGGGACCCAGAAATGGCGGTCGTGGCAGTCGTCCCGCCCTTTCCGAAGAACCAGCCTGTCGCTGGGCTCAGGTTTCTGGCACGCCACCGGTCGCCACTCCAGCCGACGTCTGCTGCGAGCCATCCCCCGCCATGTGGCTCAGATCCTGCAGGCAGACGTTCTCTGGCAGATGGGACACACCGGTGAGATGTTTTCACTGCTATGACGCCGGGGGCAGAGGGCTCAGAAACAAACTGTGAGGAGATGTTTGCTTAAAATGAAAGTATGTGCAGGTTCTGGTGTGAAGGTGGCGGTGTTTGATACGGGCCTGAGCGAGAAGCACCCACATTTTAAGAATGTTAAGGAAAGGACCAACTGGACCAATGAGAAGACTCTGGATGATGGTGAGGAAGTTCAGTCTAAAGAGTTGTGTGGGTGTGTTTGTGTGTGTTGGGGTAGTGTGTCTGCGTATGTGTGTGTGTTTGTGTGGGGGTGTTTGTGTGTATGTGTGGCTGTGCTTCCATACGTTGGTTGATGATCCTCTCATCTCCTGTTCTCCAGGTTTGGGTCACGGTACATTTGTAGCAGGAGTGATAGCCAGTATGAGGGAGTGTCAAGGCTTTGCTCCCGACTCTGAGCTGCACATCTTCAGGGTGTTCACCAACAACCAGGTACACACACACACACACACACACACACACACACACACACAGAGACACTCCCAAACACGCACACACATAATCACATACACAAATACTCACCTGCACACTCACAAACACACACACAGCAGAGCTGATTGAAACAGAGGTGACACAGTGACCTTTGAACCAGCAGACGGGGAAATGAACTGACAATCAGAAATCCACCTTCAGACCCGCTGACGTTTTATAGCGCTTAAAGGTGTTAGGCCCCGCCCCTTCTATCGGTTTGCTTTGTTTCCTGCCATTATGCTAAGCTAAGGTAACCGGGTGGTAGCTGTAGCCCGTAGATGGACAAAAATCCATTTTTTCATTTAGTTCTTGTCAAGACCATGATGAGTTGTACATCCCAAAACCAACTGTTTGTTTTGGGTAGTATAATCAATAAGTGTTATCTCTCTTAAAGTGAAGAGTCCAAACCTGAATCAGCTGCTGAGTAACATCCGGCTCATGTTTCTCTCTGCTTGCAGGTATCATACACCTCCTGGTTTCTGGATGCCTTCAACTACGCCATCCTCAAGAAGATCGATGTCCTAAACCTCAGCATAGGAGGGCCGGACTTCATGGACCACCCCTTTGTTGATAAGGTAAAAAATCAGCAGCTGACGTCTGGACTGGGGAACCGGTGAGGGACTCAGGAGAGCTCCGGTCTCACGGCATCTTTGGGTTCATTTAGATTGATACACCTGGTAGCAGATGTTTAGATGTTTGTCCAGACATAAAGGTCGCTCCAATATCTCCGCCACTTCCTTTGAGCTGCACGCCAGTCAAAGTGAGCTCATCCAGCAGAAGAAAGCCTGCTCAAGCAGAAGTTCAGACAAGTCAAAGGTCATGATTCAACCCGGTCAGGTAAATAAATACAGCGTTTATCAGACGTTTACAGTAAACTGG
The DNA here is from genome assembly GCA_037951165.1 of Lophius americanus. Taxonomy (NCBI): domain Eukaryota; kingdom Metazoa; phylum Chordata; class Actinopteri; order Lophiiformes; family Lophiidae; genus Lophius; species Lophius americanus. The sequence continues at coordinate 185,679 of JBBDHG010000500.1, forward strand.
AGGCACCAGAGAACTATAAGAGACGCGACCCGAGAACAGCCATGGCGGCAGATGGTTATTTTTGGGTCTTTTCTTCGGGGAATGAGATGATGAAGTTGTGTCACAAGAAAAACAATCCACCATTGTCTCGAGATAGAAAGTTATTTTCTGGTTATCACAAGAATACATACACTGCAACGCCCTGAAACTTATCTCTGCATTTAACACCTCCCTGAAGGAGCAATGGGCGGAGCCTATGAAGTGCCCGCGGAGCTGAGGTTCCGGGGTCTTTCTCAAGGAGCCACTTCTTGTCGCATTAGGGGCTTGGCTCCAACCCTGCGCTCCTGTATGAGGGACAGGTGCTCCACCCACTGAGATAAAGCCTCCTCAAATAAGATCAACATCAGAGACCACTGCAAATCAGATCATGTTAAACCGCTTAAGTTCTACTACATTTACATCACAGATTCTAGTCTGATCATTCACCGCTTCTGACCCAAAACCATAACAATGGTCTCGCCAGTAGCTCTGAAGCATCTAGATCAGAGCCAGAAGTTTTGGAAGCAGTGGAACCAGTCCGTAGATTTTGGGGTCTATGGATAAAATGTACGTCTGCAGGAGGATCTGAAAAGAACACCCTATCTACAGTGAAGTATGGTGGTGGATCACTGATGACCTGGAAACCTGCAGCACGTAGGTCTTAATCAAAACTCAAAGAGCCCCAAGACTTGGTTCCTGCAGAAGTCCTGGAACATTCTAGTGAGGCCGTCACATGACCTGATTCTCATTTGAAGAAGATAAATCCTGGAATATGAAACGCGGTCAGAAGCTGGTGTGTGTCAATGCATCACGCTAGCAGCAGGTCAGAGCAGCTCAAGGTTCTACAAAGTCTATGAGACGCTGGTCCAAGGAGGGACTGCAGGAGGCAGGAGAACCAGGGTCTAGGGTTCTACTTCTGGAACCAGTGTCATATCTAATACGGATCTATTGGCAGCCGAGAACGGCCATGGAGGAGACATGGAAGGATCTCATTTCTCCTGATAATGAGATCATCACCAGAAAACAAGCCAGCCTTTTCTTGAGATAACGACTTCATTGTCAAAACGGTTTTCTTGCGTTGGTAGAAACCAGCAGGTCGTTAAGCATTATTTTCTGAGTATTCATCAGAGATCAGGAGTCTGATAAAAACATTTTTCACATTTTTCAAATTGCTTAACCTTTCGGATGGCGAGGTCAAATGACCTAGGATATAACCTGAATCAACGTCGTGAAAACAACAAATGGTGTTAAATACTGACTGAGGAGTTTCCATGGTGATAAAAACATCAGATTCCATCTCCCTCACGGTTTCACACCGGCCAGCAGAAGCTGCTCTTGAACGGAGTGTACATGTTGCCATGGTGACACCAGGAGACAGTACGAGCCATTTTTCAATTGGCTAATAAATTTTTCTCTAGGAGGGGGGCGGCTTTATCTCAGTGGGTGGAACAGTCGTCCCTCATACAGGAGAGCAGGGTTGGAGCCCTGCCCCTAATGCAAAAAGACTTAGACTTAGACAGACTTTATTCGTCATTCAGATTTACACCATACAGTGTTCATCGGAACCAAACCATGAAGCATTGGCTCGGAAAACACTTTAAAAGAAATAGGACAGCAACACGTGTCGTACCTAAAGTGAACGTTTAATAAATAGTTTAAAAAATGTATCGTGTGTAAGGGTTATGTATGTTTATGTAAAGGGGGGTGATTTGTATTCTATGGAGTTCAACATTCTTATGGCTTGCAGAAAGAAGCTGTTGTTGAACCTGGCTGCTCCGAAGACTATGGAACCTCTTTCCAGAGTCCAACAGCAAGAACACTCAGTGGTGGGGCTGGGGGGGGGGGGGGGGGGGGGGGGTCTCTGCTGATGCCGCGAGCCCTTGTCAGGCAGCGTTTTGTAGCAGTAACCCGGATGGGTGGAAGTGAAGTTCCGATAATTTTCTCCGCTGTCCTCACCACCCTCTGCAGGGACCTCCCGTCAGCGGTACTACAGTCTGGTATGCTCTCTATAGAGCACCTGTAGAAGGTGGTGATGTGGCCCCCCGAGAAAGAACCTGAAACCTCAGCTCCCCCGGTGCTTCACAGGCTCCGCCCACTGCTCCCTCAGGGAGGGGTTAAATGCAGAGATAGGTTTCAGGACGCTAAGCGTATGAATGTAACGTATGATAAATAAAGGAAAGATTATTATTATTATTGTTGGTTTTGGATGCAGGAGTCAGTGAAAGCAGCTGTTGAAAGTGTCAAAAATAGTTATTGTGTGGTCGGGTTTGTGCAAACGGAGAAAATATTTATATTTTACCAATATACCTGATAAATAAGGAGGGGGTTGAATTTATCAGTTATTGTTTCTCAGACCTGTTCTCAGCTAAAGACCCATAATGTGACATCATTTGGTTATTTTTTTTACTGTGCATAATGCTATTAATGAATATGTCCCCCTGGTGGACATAGGTGGAATTGTAACAGATTACACACAAACAGTAACAGATTACTCATAGATACTAACAGATAATTTTACATTTTACTAATCCACACACTCTAAGGTGATGCAGATTCCCGTGATAGTTGTGTAGTTGTTACTTTGGGTATTGAGTTCACACGAGGCTTAACTTAAAATAACCAATGAGCAGATCAAGTTTAAACTGCACTTCTCTTTACAGGACTGTCTCATAAAGATAAGCTACAGTAAATGTATCAATACAGTGTTCTTTCTTCCACGTCTTGAATTCCTTTTCCCATTTGATTGACAGGTGTGGGAGCTGACTGCTAACAGGGTGATCATGGTCTCTGCTATCGGCAATGATGGACCTCTCTATGGGTATGCTCATCATCTGAACAGTGACCCTTTTACCTGTGAAGAGGGAGTCTCTGGTCTTTTGACTCAGGGGTGTCTGCAGGTCTTCGGACTGATGGTCATAAAGTTTACATAGTTCAATGGCAATGGGGACATCAGAAACAAGATGGCTTTTTCTCTCTTCAGTTGGCCGTAGATTTTTCTGACGTGTTCTGGAGGTGTTGTCTGTAGACGCATCCGCCTGTCTTCCTGGACGTTTCTAAATAGAACTACACCTGTGGATTTAAAAAAATAAAAATCTTCATAAAACAGAAATGTTCCTTTCCTGAAGGCATGTCCTGCTTTAATGTAATCAGTCTTATGCTGGAACTATCTCGTCCATATTATTGTGCTAGGTCTATGAATATGCATGCACATATTCATGGACCTAGCTGCTCTCGCTACTATTGTGAAGACTTCAATTTAAAGTTCTTCATCCCATCTCCCTGTTCATTTCATGAGAGATAATGACAAATCAGAGAAATACCAACTCAGACCATGGGGGCTCTGTGACCATGGACACGTAGAACGCGTGTCTGTGACATGAAAATGTTGGTCTGGTGCTGTAGCTACTGGTACAATTCAGTCATGGGTGCTGTTCATTATTCTTATTGTTGGATCATGGAGTGAAGGCATCTTCCCCGTATATTAGTTTATTATTATTGTTATTAGTGTTTATGGCCGTCTGAAGTCTCTGAAATAACATTGATCCATGTTAAAACCAATGGTCAGAGGAAACGGGCCTGTTTTTGAGTTTGTGGTGAACTGTCCCTTTAAGTCAGTGTCTCACTCTCCTCCAGCACCCTGAACAATCCAGCAGACCAGATGGATGTGATCGGGGTCGGGGGTATTGACTTTGAGGACAACATTGCCAGGTTCTCCTCCAGAGGCATGACCACCTGGGTGAGTTCCTCCAGGAACACAGAAACTCCATCCCAAACTAACAGGACCCACATGCCTCGTCAGAACCGTAACAATGCCATACAGAAACTCAGAGCATAAGCCCAACATAATCCAGACCTGATCAGCACGCAGACATCTGATGAAGGAGGTGATGACACGTCTGGTCCAGCTCTGAAGAAGCCTGAAGTCTTAGATTCGAGTTTGACCTAAACTACGAGAGAAAATGTTCTCCAGAACTTTCTGTCTGACTGTGAGATGAAGACGAGCTGCTGTGGTCGATGAGACTCAGAGCTCAACAATGAGCTTTTCAAGGTTGTCTTTATGTTTCTCCACCAAACATCCTGCTCTCTTGACGGCCTGTGTAGCAGTCTGGTTTCCAGTACCGGTTGAAATAGGATCAGCACCACTGGCCCGTCAAAGCTGCTCCCGTCTGTGAGGTGGAGTGTCGGACGGACCTGAAAAACGGCGGTTCCGTCACAGAGACGGTCTGTATCTAATGGTGGGTCTGTGTCCGCAGGAGCTGCCGGGGGGATACGGCCGGGTCAAGCCTGACATCGTCACCTATGGCTCCGGTGTTCGCGGGTCAGGGATGAAGGAGGGATGTCGCTCTCTGTCCGGTACCAGTGTGGCCTCTCCTGTGGTGGCTGGTGCCGTGACTCTCCTGGCCAGGTCTGTACCATGAACCGGACACTGCTGTCATCAGCTGTCAGATCATATAAACCTGTAGTCACCATCCTTTTCCAAGTCAGAACCACTTTTCATGTCACCATGGACCCAGGTCTTCTAGAAGAAGATCAGATTCAGATCAGGCCCTCATTCTCAGGTCCCCGTGATCAGGTTTTTATGATCAGGTCCTCAAGATCGTCCTCGTGATCGGATCGTCATGATCAGGTCCTTACAATCGTCCCCACAATCAGGTCCTCATGACCGTCCTCTCGATCAGGTCCTAATGATCAGGTTTTTATGATCAGGTCTTCATGAGCAGGTCTTTCTGATCAGGTTATCAAGATCTGGTCTTTATGACCAGGTTCTCAAGATCTGGTCTTTATGATAAAGTCCACAATATCGTCCTCATTATCAGATCGTCATGATCACGTCCCCGCGATCAGGTCCCCGGGATCAGGTCCCCGTGATCAGGTCCTCAAGATCGTCCTCATAATCAGGTTTTTATGATCAGGTCTTTATGATAAGGTCCTCAAGATATTCCTCATAATCAGGTTGTTTTTATGATCAGGTCTTTATGATCAGGTCTTTATGATCTTTATGATCATGATCAGATCCCTCAAGATCAGGTCCCTCATGATCAGATCCCTCATGATCAGGTTCCTCATGATCTGGCCCTCATTATCAGGTCCTCAAGATCATGCTCCCTTCCGATCAGATCCTCCCGATCAGGTCCTCATGATCAGGTTTTTATGATCAGGTCCCCATGATCAGGTAATAATAATAATACATTTAATTTATAATGCACTTTACATTTGGATCAAATCTCAAAGTGATACAAAGTAAAAGCAGATAAAAGCGTCAATAAAAAATAAAATAACTATATAAAAGCCTGACCAAAAGCATTAATGTTAATTACAGTTATAGGTTCTGCTAAAAAGGAAAGTTTTATGTCCTTTTTTAAATGTGTCACTCGTCTGTGGAGCCCTCAGATGGTCAGGGAGGGAATTCCACAGACAAGGGGCAGCAGAACAGAAGGCCCGATCACCCATGGTGCTGAGCTTAGTCCGGGATCGTGTTGAGGTCAGTGGGGTGAGTAGTTCTTTGAGGTAGGGGGGTGCATTGCCATGGATGCACTGGTGAGTGCGGTCTTTATGATAAGGTCCCCATGATCAGGTCCTAAAGATCGTTCTCTGTACTCCAGTCCGTCGTCTAGCAACAACACAGCTGGAGTCCATCGATCCACGAGTCGCTGGAGTATGAGTGGCGGTAGCAGGAGTCTTCTGTAGGGCAGCGGCTCCGATCTGACCCCAGGAGATGGGTGTGATGTCACTACCTGTTCCCTGACGTGATCCTTCACAGCAGTGAAGGTGTCCCAGAGGAAGGTATCCGGTTAACGCTGTCTTACGTCCACAGTGTCCGTTGTCTTGTTACACAGCCATTACCGGGTCAATGTTATGAGCTCCTGTTTCTGGAATAAATATTAAACCTGTGGGGACACACACACACACACACACACACACACACACACACCCCGTCCCCCAGCTCTGCACTCACCTGATCCTTCCTGTCCTCTTCTGTCCTACAGCACCGTCCTCAACAGGGAGTTGGTGAATCCAGCCTCCATGAAGCAGGCTCTGATCGCCTCGGCCCGCAGGCTGCCTGGGGTCAACATGTTTGAGCAGGGCCACGGCAAACTGGATCTCATCCGTGCTTACCAGATCCTGAACAGCTACAAACCTCAGGCCAGGTACGTGTCTGCGCAGCTCACCTATTATAGGTTCTAGTCCTTTGGCTAACAATGACACATTCAGCTTGTAAACTGAATGAACTGCACTTGGTTCTGTCCTTGCCTTCTGTTCTTCACCTGTAGAGGGCAAATATTGAGAGCTAGCTGTGTTGCGTTCCCTGTTAGGGTCTCTGTAATAGTCTTTTAACGTGTGGCAGTTGTTTGCTTGTAGGGTCTCTTCTGTTGGGTCTGGTTCTCTCCGCCTGTTACTTCCTCGGCCAGAAGTTTCAGGGCCCTAAGGCGGTTTTCATAAAATCTGTGCTTGGCGAGTTTGGCTTTATCTCTGATTCTTCCTCATATAGTTAATTTACTTGTTTTTAATGTTATTTATTTGAGTAAGTCTGTGGGCCTCCTTCTTTCAACAAATCCCCCCCCCCCGACAGTTTCTTGTAGGCCGGACAGCTTTTTGCATTTTTTTGTTTTTCCCATGTGACGTTGGAGCGATGAGTTTTCCTCTGAGCACAGGTTTCGCAGCATCCCATAATCCCATAAAATACTTGCTGTTACTTCTTCATTACTGCGGTGGTTACTCCTTGAATTCCCTCTGAATGTTTTCCTTGCGAGTCTTTTCCTTCAGGGTGCTTGTGTTCAGTCGCCAGAGTGCGTTTGTCTGTCTGTTGTCTAAATGCAGAGTTCGGTGTGCAGCAGGATGCTGGGATGTCACCAGCTCTGCTAACTTCTCTTGGATTTCCTCTCTTGAGTCAGGTAGCTCCTCTTTAAGGTCATCATTGCTCTGATCCGCTTTCACCTCTGTAGCTGGCGTCTCAATGTGAGCGTAGAGAGCGACGATGTCATCTTCCATGTATTCCCCCTGCCAACATTAGTCTGTAAAATGTCTGAGTGTTTTTTTTATTTAAATTTGGGGAGAAACTCGGACCTAACGGGGGAGACAGTTTATGCCCAGAGTTTGTGCTGACCGGGGTCCCTGGTCAGCACCTCGTGTAGCTGCCTTCGACTGAAGAGAAGACCAGCAGGGTGATTGTCAGCCCAAAGACCCAAATACCCGAAACTCTAGATGCCGCCATCTTTGCTCACGTTGCACTGGGCCAAACTCCTGTTCTGCTGCAGTCAGCTGTTGGACTGGAGATGGAACCAGTCTGAAACACGTACCTACTGATTTATAAGCAGGGGAGGATGAAGTACTCAAACCTTTTTCTTGTATAAAGTACTAAACCTTTTCGGATTACTATTGCTGCTGCATTGATGTGTAGACTTACGTAACTGCTGTAGATGTTAAAGGTAGAGGTAATCTAACTACTTTATCTGCCGTTACCTAGTTTAATCAACAGGATTATCATTGTCAGGTTGTTTTGTGCTGAAATGCTTTTTCCTGTCTCGCTCTCCTGCCAGCCTGTCTCCCAGCTACATCGACCTGACCGAGTGTCCATACATGTGGCCCTACTGCTCTCAGCCCATCTACTACGGAGGGATGCCCACCATCGTCAACGTCACCATCCTCAACGGTATGGGGGTCACAGGAAGGATCGTGGACAAGGTGTGCCCCTCATAGAGGAAGATCAGTTCCCTCTGGTTCTTCGCCGCCGTCAAAAGAACAGACTATTCTTCCATAAGAGTGAAGGCTGAGGTTCTCTCTGATCAGTGATGCTTAAAACCAGTTTCTCTCTCATGTTCAGCCCATCTGGCAGCCCTACTTGCCCCAGAACGGCGACTACATTGACGTGGCGGTCTCGTATTCACCAGTGCTGTGGCCTTGGGCCGGCTACCTGGCAGTGTCCATTTCGGTGGCCAAGAAAGCGGCATCATGGGAAGGGATTGCTCAGGGTCATGTAATGGTCACCGTGGCGTCTCCTGCTGAGAATAACGTGAGTCACCAGAACCCTCTTCTTTTTTTTCCTGCATCAGTGGTACCGAGGGCTTCAGCAGGAACAACATATAACCCAACCCCGACAAAAAGGGTCCTAGATATCAGTCCTGGATCTCAAAGGGAACATCGGCATTCCAATCACTTACAGAAAGAAGCGGATGTTGGTAGATACGTCCAGATGTAGTCAGAGTAACACAAGAGAGACACAGGAGGTCTTAACGATGCCATCCTGAGATGATTCATTCACGTCTGCCACCGCGAACGCCACTCCACACAGGTGCTCACGTGAGAATCCTTGATAGATGTGTGCAGGCACTAAAGTGTTAACTCCTGCAGTGCTACTGCACACTGGATCGGGCCCAGTTTCATATGTATGTCTCCAATCTGAAAAAATGACAGAGACCCGTTTGGGTCTGCTGTTTAGCAGATCCAGTTAAAAAAGTTAGTTGGATACGTCACCACACCTCCTACATTGCTGGAGCTTGACTGGACGGGTCGTATACGGTGCTTTATAATCGTAGGAGAATGCAGACTGTTGGAGACTGGGTGGACCTCAGAAGATCAAACCACTTGTGAAGGTCTACCCAGAAAGTTCTTATCACGCTAGATCTTCACGTCTCCACATTATTGGGAAATGTCCACTTCAAGGCGAGGCAACCTGAGGAGTATTCAGCATTTAACATCAGCTGCTTCTTGATGCCTTCACAACACAGGAGAGGAAAGATGTAGGAGATAATATTATCCTACGGAATAGATGACTTTCTCTCCACATCTGCAGAAAAACATGTTTATTAGTCTGGAGCAGGTGAGTGGGACAAAAAATGCCCTTTTGTGGAGATGCGGATTAATAGACTATTGCTTGATTATTACTTTTCTTAAAAATACTACTGTTGTTACTTTCTACTTTTGTTTTCCTGAAACCCTCCATGGTTCCGCCCTCATTACTTTATGCACATGCTGTACCTATCCCAAGATGTATAAGGTTGTGTTTTCTTCTTCTGCGGAGCATGAAAAAGATTAGAAGTAAAATATTGTGTGCTCTATCTATGGACTGTAATATAACCGTTAAACCATCTTCGTGACTCCTGCATTATCTCCTCATCTGCTTCTTCAACTTTGACCCCTGACAGTCTGAGGTGGGGGGTGAACTAACCTCCACAGTCAAACTACCCATCAAGGTGAAGATTGTGCCCACTCCTCCCCGCAGTAAGAGGGTGCTTTGGGACCAGTACCATAACCTGCGCTACCCGCCGGGCTACTTCCCCCGGGACAACCTCCGCATGAAGAACGACCCTCTGGACTGGTACGTCCAGACGTCTCCTCCATATCTGATAGGATTCAAAGGTTGTTTACTTTGTTTGTTCTGAACCATAAATGAGCTAAAGTGATTATGTCACTGATCCAGGAATGGAGACCACATCCACACCAACTTCCGGGACATGTACCAGCACCTGAGGAGCATGGGATATTTTGTGGAGGTGCTGGGGGCGCCGATCACCTGCTTCGATGCCAGCCAGTATGGTAAGAGACCTCCAACAGGTCCAGGATCTCCATGAAGAGAGGAGCAGACTAATATATCTGGTTTCTCTGCAGGTACGCTGCTGATGGTTGACAGCGAGGAGGAGTATTTCCCTGAGGAGATCACCAAACTGAGGAGAGATATCGACAACGGCCTGTCGCTCATCATCTTCAGTGACTGGTACAACACCTCAGTCATGAGGAAGGTCAAGTTCTATGATGAAAACACCAGGTACTCTACCTCAGCAACAGCAGCACTGCCTGACCAAACTTCCCCGCTCTGATTCTGTCCTAATTACAGCAACCATCAGCCATAATATTATAACCGCCGACCTAATCTTGTGTAGACATCAACATCAACAATAATACGGAGTTATAACAGGTTAATAACAAAAATAATAATGATGGCGTTAAAACAGGTGAATAACAAAAATAATAGTGAAGGAGTTATAACAGTTTATTAATAAGAATAATAATGATGGAGTTATAACAGATTAATAATGATAATGATGGCGTTATTACAGGTTATTAATAATAATAATAATGGAGTTATAACAGGTTAATAACAAAAATAATAATGACGGAGTTATAACAGGTTATTAGTAAGAATAATAATGATGGCTTAAAAACAGGTTATTAATAATAATAGTAATGATGGAGTTATAAAAGGTTAATAATAAAAATGATGGAGTTATAACAGGGTAAAAATGATAATAATAATCATGGCGTTATTACAGAGTAATAATAATAATGGAGTTAAACAGAATGATAATAATGATAATAAGAATAATGATGGAGTTATAACAGAATGATAATAAGAATAATGATGAAGTTATAACAGGTTGATAATAATGAGAATAATGATGGGGTTATAACAGAATGATAAGAATAATGATGGATTAATAACAGTTAAATAAAGATAACAATAATAATGATGGCGTTATAACCGGGTTATAATAATGATGGAGTTATAACAGGTTAATAATAATAGTAATGATGGAGTTATAAAAGGTTAATAAGAATAATGACGGATTAATAACAGTTAAATAAAAATAATAATGATGGCGTTATAACAGTTTATTAATAATTATGATGGATTTATAACAGGTTAACAATTATCATAATAACAGTAATATCAGCGTTATATCGGGTTCATCAGTGTGTCTCCATATTGTTGCCTGCAGGCAGTGGTGGATGCCGGACACAGGGGGCGCTAACGTCCCGGCTCTGAATGACCTGATCTCAGTGTGGGGGATGGCGTTCAGTGACGGTCTGTATGAAGGGGACTTCACCTTAGCTGATCATGACAGTAAGTCCCTGACAGTATGATGGACCCGTTTCCCGGTTCTAGTTGGCCTCTGCTCTGACGAGTCTCTGTCTTTCCATTACAGTGTACTACGCATCAGGCTGCAGCATCGCACGCTTCCCAGAGGATGGAATCGTCATTGCCAAGAACCTGAAGGACCAAGGTACCAGAACCTCTCTGAGGTCAGAAGGCACAAAGGCTCATGGGTAACTGTTAAATGTGTCTCTTTAACAGGTTTAGAGGTGTTAAAGCAGGAGACGGCAGTGGTAGAGGGGGTCCCTATCCTCGGACTGTACCAAACACCATCTGACGGGGGAGGTCGCATCGCTCTGTACGGAGATTCTAACTGTATTGATGACAGCCACAGACAGAAAGGTGACATTTATCATTTGTAAACACTTCAGCGCTCATTCATTCTGTTCTTGGCCGGGTTTGAATGAGTGGAAGTGGACGAGTCCCATAGAACCAGCGGCTCTGACTGAGGAGTGGGCTGCCATTCCACGCAATGACATCATCACGCCGAGTACCGATCGTCTAAATTGTTGTTTACTGCAGCTTTGCTACTTGGTGCTAATGTGAATGCTGCTCATATACAAATTAAATTAGAATAGTCCTAAACTTTAATAAGAAATGATTAAAGAAGGAAATGAGAGCGAGAACAATGGAAGATGTTAGATTTGTACATCAAGAAGTTCAAAGGATCAGTAAGGATGAAGAGAGAGCAGCTTTATAGAGGATGAAGAGTGTAAAGGCAGATGTTCCTGATGACATACAGGTGGAGGGATGGAGGTGTATAGGAGAGAGGACAGTACAGTATTAGACTAGATTGTCTAACAATATCTTAGAGAGTGACAAGATGCCAGAGGAATGAAGGAAAAGCGTTCTGGTGATGATCTTGAACAACAAGGCTGAAGTTCAGAGCTGCAGCAGCTACAGAGTTATAAAGCTGATGATCCACACACTGAAGATCTGTGAAAGAGTCCTGGAAGCAAGGTTAAGAGAAGAGGGGACAATCTGTGAGCAGCAGGACGATTTCATGCAAAGAAAGAACTCTACAGATGAGATGTTTGCTCTGAGAGTGCGGATGGAGAATTACAGAGAAGGTCAGAAGTATCTGATGGAGAAGGACAGTGAAGGTCTGAAAGAGCTACATAGTGTCTTTGTGGATTTAGTGGAAGCGTAGGACAGAGTGGCGGGGGAGGAATTGTGGGATTGCACGAGGAGGTCTGGAGGGACAGGAAGTACGTTAGAGTTTAACAGGATATATAAGAGAGGAGCGTGACAGCGGTGAGGTGAGCAGCAGGAGTGATGGATGGGTTCATGGTGGAGGTGGGACTGCACCAGGGATGGACTCTGAGCCCCTGCTTGTTTGCTGTGGTGATGGAAAGACTGACAGAGGAGGTCAGCAGGAGTCTCCATGGACTATGATGTTGGTGGAGGACATTGTGATCTGTAGTGAGAGCATGGAGCAGGTGGGGGAGAACCTGGAGAGGTGGAGGTATGCGCTGGAGAGAAGAGGAATCAAGGTCAGTGTCAGCGAGTCAGAATACATGTGTGTGAATGAAAGGGAGGCAGGGTGGAGTGGGTGGAGAAGTGTGTGGACTAATCTGTGACAGAAGAGGAGCAGCAGGGAGAGGTTTCCAAGATGGAGGTGAGAGCAGCTCTGCTGGATGGTTTAGAGACGGTGGTTGTGAGCAGAAGAAAGGAGGCAGAGCTGAAGATGTTCTCTGGGAGTGAGGAGGATGGACAGGATCAGAAACCGGCCGTGTGGTTCTACGTAACGTTCCTTTGTGTCGTCTCTCAGATTGCTTCTGGATGCTTGACGCTCTACTCCAGTACACCTCCTACAGTATGACGCCTCCTAGCCTGAGCCACTCCCACAGCAGGGTAGCTCCACCCACAGGTGCAGAGCGCCTGCTGCCCCAGAGACTGGAAGGTGAGGACCCTGATGATGATGTTGTGTTTATAGTTTACATTCCCCATCACTGGCATGACTCACAGGTTTTGTTCATTACTCCAGGGAACCATCTTTACCGCTACTCCAAGGTTCTGGAAGCTCACCTGGGAGACCCTAAACCCCGGCCACTACCAGCTTGCCCTCACCTGTCTTGGGCAAAGCCACAACCAGTCAATGAGACGGCACCCAGGTACGCCTGAGTGTTGTCTCTACTGTCAGAGGTCAGAGGTCAGGCCTGGTGGTACCTGATTTCCCCGAGGCTTATGCTGATTGGCCTTCAGATCATTAAGGGATCATCAGCTGTTGTTCTTCCTACTAAATATCAGAAGGCTGATGTGTCCGTAGTCCTAATGTACTGGTCTCCACTGTGAACTCTGACCCCTGAAGGTAGAGATGGATTGTAACCATGTGAGACATAATGTGATATTGGCGTTCACCAGACACATGTAGGAGTCAGATACTGATGTTTCTCTCTCTCCCCCTACCTCGCTCTCTTTCCCTACCTAACTACCTCCCCCCTCCCTCTCTTTCTATTCCCCTCGCATTCCCATTCTCCGTCCCTCTCTCCTTTTCCCCCTCCCTCCCTCCCTCCCTCCCTCTCTCTCTCCCTCACTCACCCCGTCTCTCCCTGACTCACACCGTCCTTCCCTCTCTCCCCATCTCTCTTTCTCTCCCCCTCTACCTCTCAGTAACCTGTGGAAGCACCAGAAGCTTCTGTCGGTGGACCTGGATAAGGCGGTGCTCCCTAACGTGAGGCCGTACCGTCCCCAGGTCAGGCCTCTGTCTCCTGGGGAGAGTGGAGCGTGGGACATCCCTGGAGGTTTGGAACTGAATGTTGACGTTTACTAAAAATGTGACCTTAGCTCCAAGAACCTCGTGAGGAGAGGAACCCCACTTTAGCTTCAGACCACATGAATGCACGTTTACGCTCATGCAAACTCTTTAGAACCACCTCTAGGTCGGATGTTTGAAGGCTTACATATTTATTTATGCCCCCCAACAGGTATCATGCCCGGCCGCTACAACCAGGAAGTAGGCCAGACCATCCCTGTGTTCGCATTTCTGGGGGCCATGGTGGTACTGTCTTTTTTTGTGGTGCAGCTCACGAAGTCCAAGTCCAAACCCAAGCGGAGGAAACCAAGGGTCAAGCGGCCAACGTACCTCCAGCAGCAGATGACGACGACTGGGAAAAACCCCACCGTATGATTCGGACTGTCTCCTGCTGCCGGATAACTGCCGGGTTCCTCTCCAGAACCGAGACGCTTGTCAGAGTAACATGGCGACATTGAAGCCGAAACCCCACCGGTCTGAAGATCCGACTGGACCGGCTGGACACGAAGGCACTGCAGCTGCACCAGTCTCTGAAATCCTGACCCGGTTGCGATGGTTCTGGTTCCCCTGGTCAGGGGAAAGCAGTATCAGACTCTGGTTTGAGAGGACCAGGATTCTGCCTCTCCCACAGAACCTGTTACTTCAACATGAAACGACTTTTATATTTATTGATTAAATCTGTGCCCCAAACTCAGCCACGCGCAGGAGGTCCGGCAGATGTTCTGCTCCTCCACATGTTCTGCTCCTCCAGTCCCACCATCTGTTTTTGTATGCTGTGTCCGTTTCTGTTTCCGATCTGACTTTTCATTGTTTCTATATTTTCTATGATGACCAGGCATTCCTCCTCCATGATGATCCACAGACTGGGTTCAATATATCTTCTCAATTAAAAGCATTATGAAAATCACGGGCTCAGTTCTTGATGGTAACCCTGTTTGTTTGTCGGACCAGCGCCGGAAAGAAGCTGTAGCTTCAGCAGAGATGTTTCTCAAGAGAGGCCCTGCTGAGATGCTCCGTAGACCCGGTTCTTAATGCAAAGCTTGGCCTTGTTGACAACACACCAGTTGGAGCGATTCCATTTCGTTCGTGACTCAATGGAATATTTTCAGTTGATTTCAAAATTCTAAACTCACTTAAAATTCTCCTTTTTCCGGTCCGGTCGACCCCCTCCCCCGTCTGTCTGCACGTTTATCAATGGTTTGAGCCAAGATTGGTCTAAACCATTTCTTCTACATACATACACTTTGATCTCGCAGCAGTTTGGTTCGTCTGGGTGAGCTGCTTAGGCGCCGCGTGACGGACCAGCCTATTGTGTTCTATCCAGAACCAACACCTATTTCGTAAGAGAGGCCCTGATCCACCTGATAAAGCTCAGAGACGATGTAACAGACGAAGGAGGAAGGGCTTCTAAAATCCACCTAGTCTCTCAGTAATCTTTCTGGAACAAACAAACAAACGTGAGGCACAGGTGATGAGAGCAGAGGAGCCCCGAGAGAACAACTGGTTTTACTGCAGTGCGGGTTCTTGTCCTTGTAGTGGACTATTTCTACAGTGTAGCCTCGGTACTTTGGCTCTGTGGAGAATTCGGGTCGGTAATCAACCGCTGGTGTCGGAGTGGACAGACGGACCGGGTTATTCAGTGGTTGGGGGACTTCCGGTTTCTTCTCAGCGCTCGTTTAGTTGCCTTCCTGCGGACTTCAGAGATTTCTGTACGGGATTAGTTCCATCTCACTGTCGGTTCCAGGACCGGCTTTGGTCTGGACTCAGTGGTGCGGGCTGATTTGATCAGAGGTGATGTGCGTCGGTGCGCTCGGGGGTTTGAGCTTTGGCTCCTGATCCGAGCCTAATGGGCCGGATCAGCCTGTGAATCTGTCACCCATCCTCTGGGACGAACAACTAATCTCCCCTGGAACCTTGGGAAACTGGAAAATGACCCCCGAGCCACTTAGGCGTTGCTAACGAGATTTAGGAAAGCTGGCGGTGAGCGGGGGTCACATGCCTCCACGGTTCCCAGATGCCTGGACTTCCTTTCGGGCCAATCGGGTCGCCTTCTCAAGTCGAGACATTGTGGCGACTTAGAGCAGAACCCCACCACCCGGTCCCCCCGTCCCACCTGTTCACACGTCCGTCCCTCCACGAATCCTCCTCTAACTTAACGGTAACCTGTATTTGTTGAAGCAGGGATTCAGGTTCACATGAAGCTGCCTTGAGTCGGACTCAATCCGTGACCGTCGGACAGAATCGAACTTCAACTTCTCCAGACAAAAACATCCAAACTTGTGGTAGAAGGCGAACGTCTTATACGGATGGTTACAATGGTTACCTGTCAGTGGGTGGGATATATAACCTGGTCACCATGGTTACCTGTAAGTGGGTGGGATATATTACCTGGTTACCTGTAAGTGGGTGGTATATATTACCTGGTTGCCATGGTTACCTGTCAGTGGGTGGGATATATTACCTGGTTGCCATGGTTACCTGTCAGTGGGTGGGATATATAACCTGGTTACCATGGTTACCTGTCAGTGGGTGGGATATATTACCTGGTTACCGTGTTTACCTGTCAGTGGGTGGGATATTTAACCATATCACAGAGGTTCTTAGAGTTAAACGATGGCTAAATGTTTGTTATGTTCCTTCAAGGGCTGATCAATTCTTCTACAACTCAAGTTTAATACATTTTTTGAAAAATGTCTTAGAGACTCCGTGGAAAGACACAAATATGATTTTTGTGAGAGATTTGTGGTTCTAAATGGACAGATTGTTGATATAATAGATTACACTACACAGCAATATTAATAGTCATTCTTAAACACTGAGAGGAACCGTTCTACTGCACTAGCAGTACTTTTATTCTGATTACTTGATGATAGTACTTACATATTTTTACCTTGATAATGCCTTGAATACTGGAGTTTTATTTATAGTGGAGTATTTTGACAGTGTGGTTTTAGTACTTCTACCCCAGTAAAGTATCGGAATACTGGGTTTAACAGTTAATAAAAACAAGGTGTGGTTGTTAAGAAAGACCATTTTCATAACACTTAAGTTCTTCTGGTTCTGATTGGACCAAACATAATAAGTCGATGACTGAAACAGGTTTGACAAACCATCGGCTTCTCGATGGCCGTCTCTCCGAGTAGACCGTGAAGGCAGCACTGGCCCTCAGACCCGGCCCTGCCCACCTTTCACAGCGCGCGCTCCAGTTCTCGCCGCAGACCGGCAGTCGATCAGCCGGTGCTCGCATGTGTCCCGGTGTTCCTCCGGTGGAACCATGGAGGAGTTGGCCAGAGAGAGCATCAGTCTACTGACTTCAGCCTCAAACAAACCCCCGCTGGACCTGAGCTCCGGACCCAGACTCGGATCCATGGGGGCCGTCTTCATCATGCTCAAGTCCGCTCTGGGAGCCGGACTCCTCAACTTCCCCTGGGCCTTCGAGAGGGCCGGAGGGATCCGGAGTGCGATCTCCGTGGAGCTGGTGGGTCCTCATCTTCCTCAGACCCTAGAACTTACCAAGAGATGGTTCTGGTTCCGGTCTGCCGGTTTATTTTTCAGAGTTAATGGAACCTCAGAGAAAAATTAAGGAGATTATCTGCAGTGAAAGGAGGCCATGATAATCGGACCTCTTGATCTCATCAGCCTGGATTCACCTCCACCTTCATCTTCATCTTCTTCTCCTTCTACAGGTCTTCACCTCCACCCTCTCCTCTTTTCTACAGGGCTTAACCTCCACCCTCACCTGTTTTCTACAGATCTTCATCTTCTCCTTCTACAGGTCTTCACCTTCATCTTCTCCCTCTACAAGTCTTCACCTCCACCTTCTCTTCTCCTCTTCTCTTCTCTTCTCTTCTCTTCTCTTCTCTTCTCTTCTCTCTTCTACAGGGCATAACCTCCAGCCTCACGTCTTTTATACAGTTCTTTACCTCCACCCTTACCCCTTTTCTAGAGGGTTTAACCTCCACCCTCACCTCTTTTCTACAGGTCTTCACCTACACCCTCATCTCTTTTCTACAGGTCTGTACCTCCACCCTCATCTCTTTTCTACAGGGCTTAACCTCCACCCTCACCTCTTTTCTACAGGTCTTTATCTTCTCCTTCTACAGGTCTTCACCTTCATCTTCATCTTCTCCTTCCACACGTCTTCATCTCCACCCTCACCTCTTTTCTACAGGTCTTTATCTTCTCCTTCTACAGGTCTTCACCTTTATCTTCTCTTTCTACAGGCCTTAACCTCCACCCTCACCTCTTTTATACATATCTTCATCTTCTCCTTCTACAGGCCTTCACATCCACCCTCTCCTCTTTTCTATATGTCCTAACCTCCACCCTCACCTCTTTTATACATATCTTCACCTTCATCTTCTCCTACAGGCCTTCACCTCCACCCTCTCCTCTTTTCTATAGGTCTTAACCTCCACCCTCACCTCTTTTATACAGTTCTTTACCTCCACCCTCACCTCTTTTCTACAGGGCTTAACCTCCACCCTCACCTCTTTTCTACAGGGCTTAACCTCCACCCTCACCTCTTTTATACAGATCTCCATCTTCTCTTTCTAAAGGCCTTCACCTCCACCCTCTCCTCTTTTCTATAGGTCTTAACCTCCACCCTCACCTCTTTTCTACAGGTCATAACCTCCACCCTCTCCTCTATTGTACAGGGCTTAACCTCCACCCTCACCTCCTTTCTACAGGTCATTACCTCCACCCTCACCTCTTTTATACAGTTCTTTACCTCCACCCTCACCTCTTTTCTACAGGTCTTCACCTTCATTTTTTCCTTCTACATGTCATAACCTCCACCCTCTCCTCTATTCTACAGGGCTTAACCTCCACCCTCAACTCTTTTATACAGTTCTTTACCTCCACCCTCCCTTCTTTTCTGCAGGTCTTAACCTTCATCTCCACCTGTTTTTACAGGTCCCAGATTGAGGAGTCACACAAGAACCTGTGAAGTTGTTTTGAAGGAAGACTTTAAGTCCTCCACTATAAAAACTCTTTAAAAAATTCATTTTTAAAAACACTGCTGTCGTAGAAGAACCGGAGGTGAAGTTGGTGAAATAAAGGAGCAGATTCAAGCTGCTCCTCTTTGGGAGCAGCATAGCTCTTTAGCTCTACTACCCTCTGCTGGACAGGTGGAGTACTGTTTGAAATCTCTCCATTGATTTTGATGACCATGTCCTCGCAACACACAACTGCTGGTAGGTTAACGTCAAAGGCTGAAGAAGCCTCCTCAACCTTTGAGTCCTCCTTTGAGATGGAGGACAGAGGATCCACCGAATCTTCAGCTTAACCAACGAAACATCTCGAAACAGAACAAAGTATGGACTTGTTTCCTCCATGTCTGATCGGCCAGCTGAAGGTGGATCTTCTTTCTTCTATGTCGGGTGTGTTGTCTCATGTGTGGGTTTCCTCCAGGTCTCCCTGGTCTTCCTGATCAGCGGTCTGATCATCCTGGGCTACTGCTCCTCCATCAGCGGTCGTTGCACCTACCAGGCGGTGGTGAAGGAGGTGTGTGGGCCGGCCATCGGCCAGCTCTGCGAGATCTGCTTCGTCTTCAACCTCTTCATGATCTCTGTGGCCTTCCTGGTAATCGTGGATGACCAGCTGGAGAAGCGTGAGTCAGACTGAGGTCTCCATCCCATAATAATCAGGACAGATCCTGCAGAGACGGATATGTTGTTCGGTTTCCATGGTTACGGCTGGAGCTCAGGCTCCTTCTGGGGGGGGGAGAGGGGTCCAGGATATTAAAGTTACATTTCTATTAACTAGCATGAAGGTAGGAGGAACATCTTTACGGACTCCTTCCTGTTTGTCTTCTCGTAGAAGCAGTGGTGGCGTGGGATCGTCCTGATGGTGACCTCGCTCTCAGTTTACGGAGGGATTAGGAGCGACTGGGTTCGGGTCGATCCTGATCCCTCTGTAACCCCACTGAAAGAAGGGCTTAGGTCTGTTTGAGGGTAACCTGATGGTTCAGAGTGACACGGCTTGGATGGTTGTATCAAAGTTCATAAGGTCATCCCACCAAAACGTTGCTTGGGTAACATTGCTCTTTCCGAGTTCCTGAACCTGACCGTTAACAGCTAATAGTTTTTCACGCTGTCACACCTGTGTGTGTGTGTGTGTATGTGTGTATGTGTGTATGTGTGTGTGTGTGTGTGTGTGTGTGTCCTACAGTGTGCGGTTCCCTCTATGAACTGATAACGGGTCTGCCGGACTCTCAGATGCCACACCTCTTCTACACGGACCAGCGTTTTGCCTTGGTTCTACTCTGCTTCCTGCTCATCTTGCCGCTGTCCATCCCGAAGGAGATCACCATCCAGAAATACATCAGGTCAGTTGACCCACGTCACACATACACACTGTTTACAAACACCCTGAAGACCTTGTCCCCACTCTGACTGTCTCTGACCTTCTGATTGTGTCCCATCAATAATCTACCCGTACGGACTTTTCCAGCTGTTGAGACTGACCAAAATTCGTCCAAGACCACCTCGGAAACTGGTTTGAGTGACCGGATCACAATGCGCCTTGGTGGTCGTCTACAGGTCTATTCAGCGATCTGTCTCCACGTCCACGTGTGATCCGGTCATCTCTGATCGTCTCTGGTTGTCTCTTATCGTCCACAGACATATGAGACATTGCATGTGTGGTCAATGTGGTCCTACTGCGGTAGTCCTCCTACTTCACTGACCATCTGTCTGATGTCGCCGTTTTTGTTTCTGTCCAATCACAGCGTTCTCGGCACTGTGGCTGCGACCTACATGACCACGGCCATCATCATCAAATACCACACCACACCATCGGTCATGGTCCACATCCCGCCCCTCTACAGCAGCGGGTAAGAGCGTCTGTGTGTCTGACCGGTGGAGATGGGAGGGCAGGATCCGGTTCTAGTTACTCGACTGGTTGCCGTGGTTACCACAGGTGACAAAGTGTGTGAGAGGAAGAGGAAGTAGAGCGAGACCCTCTGTGGGCTCAGATTGCTGCCCTGGTTTTTGGTGGTGGTATGTTGTTTCCTACTAAGCGATGAGATAACAAATCTGATCAAAGAGTTTTTTAGAGTCGTGTCTTTGCTGCAAGGAAACTAAACTAATTAGTTGAAAAGTTGCAAATACTCCACAAACTGCTTTCATCACCAAACGCTGAAGTTTAGCGTGATAAATAAAACTGAGCCAGTGAAAGTAAGTAAGTCTCCAACATTCCACAAGAGACGAAGACCTGAACCGTGAATGCTAAACATGCCTTTCCTTTCTATTTCCATGGTCTTAAATTCTTAAGAATTTTTTTAAACTCAAATAACCAGACGCAAAAAAATAAAAAATTGAAAATACAATTCTGAACATAAACTAAATATTTTTTCTAAAACACATTGGGATGTTCATGACAGAACCTTTATTCTGTGACCTCTGAACCATTCCTGGGTTGATGTTGAGGTGATCTTCAGATCATTGTTCTGCTGGAAGGTCCAACCACGGCCCACTTTAAGGTTCCTGACAGGCTTTTAGGTCTTCATCCAGTATCTGCTGGTGTTTGATGGAGTCCATGGAACCATGTCTTTAACAAGATGTCCAGAACCTTTGGAAAAGAAACAGCCCCACAGCATCAGAGATCAACCACCAGACTTTACAGAGGGTATGAGAGGCTTTTCTCCAGAGCTCTCTCTGCGTCATCTGATGGTGGTTAGGGAGACTTTCACACCACAATGTTCAGCTGACCTCTGACCTCTCTAGCTGTAATCCTGGGAGAGTCTTAAGCCGGTCCAACCATCCTCCTCAAATTGCGTGGAGACAGTTTGCAGACACATCCTCTTCCAGGTGGATATTCAACATCTCCAGTGACCTTAGAGGAAACTGGAGATGCTTTACGGGTCGCCACAGTGAATTTGTTTCCATCTTCCTTGGTCACACCAACCAACTGCATGTCCTTTATCTCCACACTCAGAATCCTCCTTTTTGCTCCTCCCCTTCTTCTCCTGCCTAAAGCTCCATCTTCAGCATCCTTCTACCAGTAGACCCACTGTCCCTCCCCTCACGGGTCAAAACCATTGCAATCTGTCCTTGCTGACCTTTTCTCCAGGACATCTAACCTGGACTGTTCCTCTGATGTCTCCTTATTTTCTTTCTTCTGCCCAGATGACACACCAGCCTTCCATCCACAATATGATCTTCGGCTCTACCTTTGTTCTTTTCCTCTTCTGTACCACCACAGTCGTCCTACATCCTACATTCTCTGCTGTCTGGAAACGTTCTCCCCCGTCAACACATCTGATCTTGCATCATTCTTTGAGGTCCTCCCTCTGCTTGAAATACATGATGATGTGCAAGACGGCGCCAGTGTGTTTAGCTAGCCGCCTGTCAGTATCTCGCAATCGCTACCCTTTTATTGATGTAGCATTTTTTGCTGTCGGGATATAACTACTCTACTTGTGATCTCCAAATTTTACTTATCTAAGCTTCTTGATAGGAGTTGAGGCGCTCTAGAGACGCCTTGGGACAACGGACTAGAGGCTTTCCAGCTTCGCTGTCAAATATCCCGGACTATTTGTGCCGTATATCGTGCAACCTTCCCCTGAAAAGGCGCTACAGAAGACGGATAAAGTGTGCTGGTTTGACTCAAGACTTACCTGAAGTCCTCCTGGGTGGCTCTTCCTTTGTCAGCAAGGCTGCCATCTCTCAGCTGTCTGGCTTGGCGTTCCCCGGCTGCTAGGTGCCTGCTATGGAACAGGCCTGAATCACCGCCTTATCTTCATCCGACCCATCGATGGGCTTTACTCCGGTCGCCGCGTTGACGGCGTCTGGTACAGGGGCAGTTCCTCCGGTTTGGCTCTCTCCCCCTGTTGGCGGCTGCCACCACAAATGTGAACCCTACGATGGAGCTTATGCCTGACCACCGGCGCAGTGGGACCTCTCCAAGTCCGATTTATGCTGGTGTCTGAGATCTGGTTTCATGTTAGTGAGTCCCCATCTTCTGAGCTTCTCCCTTCTTATGGTTAATTTCTCAGCTCTCCTTGGGACAGTGGCAAAGTTGGAGTGTGAATTCTCCTTCCTGTGCTGTGCACTGATGTGAACCTCACCCCAGAGTTCAAAAGTTTGGATTATGATCATCTATTAAGTTGTTGTGATTTGAATATACATGAATGCTTTGAAAACCAAACCTGTGGCTAAAGATTTTCTTGAATCTGATAAAGTCGGTGTCTGGTCCCACACGTGTAAAGGGGGCACACATCAAACCATGTCCTGTCTGATGGTTATGTCCATGAAAGCTGTGACGCATGTAGATCACACCCGGTGCAGCTTTTGCTCCCGACTACTGTCCCGTCTTCTGTGGACGAGTCTTGTCCTCCTTCACGCTGCCACCGTCAACTCTTTTACTCCACTCTTGCTCCTTTGAGGAGGAAACACACTAAAGCGCTGTGGTTGATTAAGTGTGGCCGTGCGCTCAGACGTGCATGTCGACAAGAGAAGGTGGAAAAGGGACAAACTCGTCATGAAATCTTACAGAACCGTCAATCGGACTATCAGAGCTATGATTCTGTCTGACTTGTTCTCTAAAAAATGCCTCAGGCCTCGGATTAGGACAGCAGCCAACGAAGAATTAGAGAAGAATCAGTCAGGAAGGATGAGGAGAGAGAAATGTTCTGTGGCCCACACCTCAAGAACGTTTTCTGGGGTTGTCCTGCTGCCATGTCCGGTGCTTTCAGCAGAGCCACAGCAGCTGAAACTGACTAACGAACACTTAAAGCTTCCTGACTGGACGGATCCAGATCCCAGAGGTTTAACTGATTGCTGTGGATTCAGGGTTCCCTTCATTCTTCTTTTGAGCAGTGTAGATCAAACCCCTTGTTGGCCCCCGTGGGCGCTTCGAGCGCCGCTCCGGTGGATGGCTGTGATTGGCAGAGGGTCTCTATGGCAAAGGAGCCCTGTCATTATGAATGTTGCACTAATGATGTTTTAGCTCTTCCTCCTGTTGCGTTACTTTCTCCAGGAAGTCATGTTTGTTTGTCCTCCTGTGCAGGATCGGCTCCTGGGCCTCCATGTTCAGCGTCATCCCCACCATCTGTTTCGGCTTCCAGGTGAGTGTGGTGATAAACGACTCTTTGATGCTGTTGGAACATGAAGCTCTGGGCGAGGGTTCCTCAGCCCATGCGTCACAGGAGGGACACCACGGTTCTGCTGGTTCTGAGTCCAAAGACTTGCACATTAATAAGTAAACAAACAGGAAGAACATTATTTTTTCCTTCTGAAGGGATACAATCCTGGAGCCTAGAACATTTTAGACGTCCAAAATGAGTCCTCCATTATTCTGGAGGTAGTTTTTATGCTTCTGCAATAAAACCGGATCTGGACTAAGTAAGAGTGGATACGTATCGGACATACGTCTCACATCTCCAGAACGAAATATAAACCAATATCACACCAGTTCAAATAAACGTAGCTTATTGTTTTCTGGTCTTGGTCTGGTTGTTTGTTGCACTGATGTTCTGGTAGTCAGTGTCACACTTTGGTACCAGAGTTCATTTAAAGATTCTTGTGTAGGTGTAGCATGTGTGGAGAATAATTTCATGACTGGTTTGGTAAACACTAAGATGTTTTTCATTTGTGTTCTTTAAAAACGTCGGACACCAGTGTAGTGGAAACGACCTCTGAACTCGTCATCCGCACGCCGCAGAACTGTTGTTTACAGCCGGGCCTGTTTTAGGAGGTGTGACTCACAATCAGAGAAGCTGTGACCATTAGCGTGGTTCTGTTTTCAGCAGAACTGTATGTTTCCAGGTTCCATGCTGATGGTACTCTGGAACCTGCCTCCAGAGGTTGAGTGAAAAAAAAAGCCAAAACAGAAGATTGCTGTTGGAGTCAGAGACGTTTGAAGAGTCAGGAGGCTGAAGCTCTGCAGGATCGGAGCTGAAGCAGCATGAAGGTGTCAGGTTGCCATGGTAACTCCTGAGGGATAGGGTTGGGATCTGATGGAGGGTAAAGTGGGACTGGGCTAATGCATGTCCTCAACAGACACAAAGACCCTCTACCTGCAGGGTTAACTGGGATCAGAGGGGACCAGAACCTTTATGAGACCTGTGTGGTGTTTGAACTGGACTCATTGTGACCAGTAGAGTCTGACCAGTACCTTCTCATAGACCAGTATCTTCTGCTCACTGTCCAACCCCCAGGAGGTTGTTTGGACGTTGTACATGATGAAGGAAACCATTTCAACTCCTGACTTTCAACATCTCCCTTCTGTCTGTTCCAGTGCCACGAGGCCTCCATCGCCATCTACAGCAGCATGGAGAACCAGCGGCTCTCTCATTGGGTCTTCATCTCTGTGGTCTCCATGATCTTCTGTCTCCTCATCTACTCCCTCACAGGTTCCTGCTTCTCTCCCTTCCACCCTTTCTCTTATAGTCAGAATGCTCTGTTTACCTCTCCGCGGCTCTAGGAGTGACTGTCATCTCGCTCTGGATAGAACCATCTCGTGATATACTTGACATGATGGTCTGTGGTGAACTTTCAGACCCATGTCTGTGGTAGACCATGAATCGTGATAACCCACTGACAGTTCCACTTTCATTGGCTTCCTGTCTCCAGCAGCATTGATTATAAGACCTCTCTCCTCACTCACCAGTGCATTCATGGCAACGTACCCCCCTACCTGAAAGAACTGCTCACCCTACTGACCTCAACACGACCCCCCCCCCCCCCCCCCCCCCCCCCGGACTACGCTCAACCCCCACTCTGTGGAATGCCCTCCCCTACCATCTGCCACAGCTTGATCTTGAGCTTGATTCAAGATTTCGAGCAATATTTCTGAATGATAAGATGAATAAATGTCGAACATCTCAAAAATTGTTTTTTCATGACATTTTGTTTAATTTCGTAACTTTTAATAGCGTTCCTTTTCTTTCACTGACACTGGACAGATCGAAGATCTACCGTGGCCGGTACCGGTACCGGTACCGTCAGGCTTTCAGGTCACTCACCCTGAACAGTTCCTACCGACCTAAGTCTTGAGCTGGAACACTTTTTCTGTGAAGCCATCGCTCAATTTATTTATCCAAACGGCAGCTAGCGAACCTGCTGCAGCTGCTGGCTAAAGCATCATCAGCGCCAAAACGCGAGTCCGTTTCTTTTTTTTTCTGCTGTGTGTGTCTGGACAGAATCTCAGGCGCGACTAATTCAACTCATACAAACTCAGTTGAAAAAATGAATGCTGGACAAATAATGAAACAGAAAACAAGTTAAAACCACTCCCTTTGTTAAAATCATGTAAATTTATATTTTTTTCACAATCATCCGGAGACCCCTTGAAATCATCTCGCGACCCTGGTGGGGGTCGGGACCCCCAGGTTGAGAAAGGCTGCCTTGGACAACTATGGTAGGTTCGATCCACTGCAGAGATGTAGATGTTTTGACCCAGTCCTCTTGTCATCACAATCTGGTTCTCGTCACAGTCCCTCAGATCCTCGTGCTGGTCCATTTTTCCTGTTTCCAACCTCAACCTCAGGACAGAATGTTCACCTGCTGCCTAATTTATCCCACCCACTGACAGGTAACATGGTAATGAGTGGTTATAATGTTATGGCCGAGGAAATGAAAACAGTAACTTGCTCTGGGATGTTTCAGTGAAAAGTTTAGTTTCTTCATTTGATGTCAGACAGGATGTATTTGTCAGATATGTAAACGCCATCCATCCTTCTGTGTTGCAGGGGCTTATGGGTACCTGACGTTTGGAAAAGAGGTGAAGGCCGACATCTTAATGTCGTACAGCGGCGATGACATTCTGATGCTGGTCGCCAGGCTGCTGTTTGGGATCTCCATCATCACCATCTATCCCATCATCCTGCTGCTGGGCAGGTGAGGAACACTCAGACCCCAACGATGGATTCAGCAATCAGACGTGTTTGTTTCATTTAGGATCATTTCATTTTCTGTTTGAATGAAACCACAGAAGGTCTGAACCCAGTCAGGAGGTTTATTCGTCAGCTGACTGAAAACACGTCATTCATTACTGACAAGTGATACTTCACGCACCAATGGTCGAGGCCGTAGAGAAATGTGGGCGGGGTCACACTCATGCTGATTGGCCATTGGTCAAAGATTGTCTGTTAGACCAGATATTGGATTGGACGTGCTCCACTCCTACACCTGCCTGTGTGTATCATCTGACCTTTGACCCTTCCGCTGAAGTCATAAAATGCTTGCATAATCTGGGTGTTTTTATACCTTTTACCTGGTGTACCTGCACATGAGAAGTATTTACTGCTGCTTTAACTGACAAACAAACAGATTGGTGTTTTTTGGTATGAGAGGAAAGTAACAGTCACGATATTTCAGTCCACCATCTGTCTCTTACCACACCCATCCATTCCCCTCAGGTCAGTGGTCCAGGACCCCCTGCTGACCTGGCGGAGGCGGAGGCAAGGCGTGGTGACGTTGGAGTTTGAAAGCCGTAGCCGGTCCTTTCTAACGGTCCTGTGGATAACGCTTACGCTGCTCATCGCCACGTTTGTGCCCGACATCAGCAAAGTGATCAGCGTCATCGGAGGAATCAGTGCCTTCTTCATCTTCATCTTTCCAGGTAACCATTGTTACACAGCAATTGTCTCTCAGCGACGCCACAACCATTAAACCCGATCATTTGTCTGAACAGGACTCTGTCTGATGTTTGCCATGCAGTCGGAACCAGTTTCCTGGAGGACCAGGTGAGTGAAACAACCAACTGTCAGTTAAATATGAAAGAAATCATCAAAGACTTCTTCTAAAGGAGTTAAATGTTTCATACAGCCTGCCTTCTTAATTCTGATAAGATTTTTAATGGATGCTGGAAGGTGGAAGCTACTTGTTCCGGTTG
This sequence comes from Lophius americanus, assembly GCA_037951165.1. NCBI lineage: Eukaryota > Metazoa > Chordata > Actinopteri > Lophiiformes > Lophiidae > Lophius > Lophius americanus. Next base: position 213,164 of record JBBDHG010000500.1, read on the forward strand.
GGGATCAGAATGAGGTCAGCAGAGGAAGGGTGGGAACTTCTCCTGTCCTGATCCAGAAGGCTCTTCTCCTGGTGGGCCACACCTGTCTGGTCTCATAGAAGGCTTACAACCCTGATGTTCCTTCACTACATTCCTTTTGGGGGGGGGTCACCTGTGCTGGACAAAGAATTAAGATTTATTTTAGTGTCGATGGCGTTCTTCTATAGATGATCCAGTGGCGACAACGGTCCACTTTGATGCCGAAGACTTCTGTTTGGTTTGATCAATGAATGAGTTTTTATTAGCTTTAGGTTTTATTCATTTTCATATGTTTGAAGTCTGACATCCCATGAAGTCGACGTGTTTATAATACCTAACCTCCAGGCTCCTCCTGCTGTCTCAAGTCATGTGACAGCAAACCGCTCTGAAATTTTTTCATTACAGGATCAAAGAGTCTCGTGCAACAACATAAATCTAACAGCAAGTGAGCCATTTTTGTTTTGCAATCTTTGGGTTTCAAGCGGATAGGCCACAGCTGGCACCGGCTTCCACGTGTCCGGGGGTCCGATCAACGCCGCTGCCGCTTTGGTTTGGTTTTCTTCTTCTTTGAGTTGGGGGCTAACCCATTGTCCCAGCAAGCTGAGGGTTACTTAGTTAGTGAGCGCAGTGGTCCTCCATGTTGTAAGGATGAAAGCGATCCTTCGCCGCCGTGAAACACCGGAGAAATAAAGAGTTAGAAAAACGAAGAGGACATGAAGGAGTCCAGGAGAGAGAAGAGACCAACACTTCTGTTTCTGCTTGTGCTACGTGATGCTAGCTCTGCAGCTACTCAGTGGACAGTAGTAAACTGAACTGAGTAGACTAGTTAGCGCTAAGGCTTAGCTTTGGCAATTTAAAGCTTATTTTGCCCTCAACAACTCCCATTCTTCCCCACGGGAGAAATACAAAATACCCATAAGGCCACGCTCTTAAAGCTCCACGCCTCACGCGTTGTGACGTACGTTCTCAGAAGTGAGATCGTGCATACGTCTGAATCAAGATCGCAATCTTTTTACGATTAATCGGTCGGCCGTAGTCACAGCCCCTCCTCTCCTGCCAGCTGACCCGCTCCGTACATTTAGTGGTCACTCCCCCTGGCAGCTGGAAGCCCCCTCCCCACCCCCATGCTTTTTCTAATGTTTATTGATTGTTCTGCAGCAGAGTGACGGATCAGAGTAACAAACGAGGATTATCTAGGGCTCTGATCTTCTCTTGTCTCTTCCAGAGTCCTGCTCACGGTATGGGGGGCTATGACGCTCCTTTGTGGGGCCTTCATCTTCGGACAGAGCACCACCGTCGCCGTCATGCAGGTCCTCGGGAAGATCTGACCACTCCCCCCCCCGTTTCTCACGTTAATGGTGGCCCCTGTGTGCGGTCGTTGGCAGCGGGTCAGAATGGTCCAGAACATGTTCTCAGAGATGTCATGTGTCCCAGACCTGAAGCAGGCAGTCAGGAGATGCGGTAGGTTTCCATGGTGATCCAGAGGCTGCTGGAGGAGGCCAGGAGGGAAGTCACAGGACTTCCTGTTAAGTGGTTCTGATAGAAGCGTCTTTTCTGACTTGTTAAGTAACCGTGGTCATGGAGAATAATGAGATGATGGAATAAAATAATTTTATATGAAACGTGATTCTGTTTTAGTGCATGAGTTCCTCTTCAGTATTTTAAACCCACTTATCAAATAACTTCTCTGAGCAAACGGAAAATCCAGTATCGTTGTTGCGCTGATGATACAAAGATCTAAGTCCCATTAAAATCCACTCAGCAGCGCGATTAGAAATGAAAGTTTCTTCCCGTCTGAGATGAAGTTAGTTAAAATTGATTTAAGTCTCCACCTCAATTTTAAAAAAACATCTGAGACCCCTGTCCTCAAATAACCAAGCAGAAACATGGCTGTGATGTTTGATAGGACCTTTATTTTGAAATACAAATAACTAAGATTTATTTTTAACTTGTTAAATCTTGTTTTTACCTCTGGCTCTGACGTGGAGAAGGTCCCCATGTCTTCATTTCATCTCAACTGGACTACTGTCATTCATTGTATTCAGGGTGAAGCAGAAATTTGTCTGCCGGCTTTTCAGAAGGTAGCAGATCAGGTTCTAAAAACCATTTAGAAATAGAAGACCAGACCACGTTGGTCCTGTTCCAGCCACTTACTTCTTCTTACTGGTTACTTTTAAGGTTCTTCCTGGATCAGCTCCCAGCTCCATCAGCTGCTCCGCCCACGTAAGCCTGGCTTCAGTCTCAGATCTTCAAACGGAGCTCTGCTGGCTCTTGTTAACCGTCATTGTTGGCGCCTCTGAATTCCTTGTTTTGATCCTGAAAACTTTCACTTTGTTCTGAAAAGAACGAAACAAATAAAGTTTATAAAAGAAAACTTTCGGATCTGATGAGGAACGCTCAGCAGAAACGGTAGAGCAGTGCTTTTATTTATTGTCATAAAGTGTTCTTCCTACCTACATTTATTTAAATATCTTCATACGTCAATCTAAAAATGTTATTTTTATTCTATTTATTAAAAACTCATCAAAGCAGATCAGAACGATTTCGTTTCCTCATTAGTCACTGACAATAATAATCAGCAGAAAAGGAGGTGGAGGAGCAGGGCTGCACCATCAGGTGTGTTAGTTTGAAATAACATGTTAGTTTGTTATAAAATATTAGTTTGAAATAACATGTTAGTTTGTTAAAATGTGTTAGTTTGTTATGTTAGGTTTTTATAAAGTGTTAGTTTGATATAACGTGTTAGTTTACTAAAGACAGAATCTGCTGTAGATGATGGCGAGAAAGGGGTCGTAACTCTTCATCATGGTTTAAGAAATCAGACGCGTGGAACTTTTAAGATAAAATCTGGGCTAATCTTAAATCATAAAATGGAAGATTATATATATGGTTGTATAATTTGTTAGATATTACAATGATAAAGAGGTTTTCTGGAGGCTTACTTAATGGGGAATGAAATCAAGTGTCTCCTTGAAATCATTGACTGATATTTAAGCCAAAAACCTTTGGCACCGTTTATATCAGTGTTTACACTAATATAACTTTGGTGCACTCTTATTACTTCTTCTAACCTCTTTCAGCTTATCTGTTTGATTGTTATAGAAATTTTAGCAATAAATAGAAGAAACATCTCTAATAAAGGGCGGCACCGTGGTGCAGTGGTTAGTGCTGCTGCCTCACAGCAAGAAGGTACCGGGTTCAAATCCACGTCTGCTGGCCCTTCTGTGTGGAGTTTGCATTTTCTCCTTGTGTCTGCATGGGAATGAGACAGTTGAGTCGCATCTCCCCCCCCCGGCAGGGGGGGCAAATAAGACAGTCATGACTGACCAACCAAGACAGTTGAGCCCCCCCCCCCCAATAAGACAGTCATGACTGACCAACCAAGACAGTTGAGCCCCCCCCCCCCCCCCCCCCCCTAATAAGACAGACATGACTGTTGGATCGGCAGTCATGTTGGATCGGCAGTCGCAGACTGCCGGTCCAACATGTCATGACCACTGTCATAAGACATGTTGGATCGGCAGTCGCAGACTGCCGGTCCAACATGTCATGACCACTGTCATAAGACATGTTGGATCGGCAGTCATGTTGGATCGCCAGTCGCAGACTGCCGGATCCAACATGACTGTTGGATCCAACATGTCTTATGACAGTGGTCATGACTGTTGGATCGGCAGTCTGTTTGGTCAGTCATGACTGTCTTATTTGCCCCCCCTACCGGGGGGGGGAGACGCGACTCAACTGTCTCATTCCCATGCAGACACAGGGAGAAAATGCAAACTCCACACAGAAGGGCCAGCAGACGGGGATTTGAACCCGGTACCTTCTTGCTGTGAGGCAGCAGCACTAACCACTGCACCACGGTGCCGCCCTTTATTAGAGATGTTTCTTCTATTTATTGCTAAAATTTCTATAACAATCAAACAGATAAGCTGAAAGAGGTTAGAAGAAGTAATAAGAGTGCACCAAAGTTATATTAGTGTAAACACTGATATAAACGGTATCAGTGTTTAACCTGATATGATTTTGATCAAGTGCAGTTACCTCGATAATAAAGGTGAAAAAGAACCTGAGCTGGACTGAACGTCGCAGTGCTGTTAAAGTGTGGGGATGCTCGTACGAGGAACCGCCGTCCCAGCATCAGAGAACGATGTTTAAAGAACTACGAGATCATTTATCTGTTTCTGTCTATCCCATACTAACAAGATTTAAGAACACATAATGAAGACGTAACAAAGATAGGAAACTGGTATAGCAGAGATATAAATAAGATATGACGAAGATATAAGATACGACTCACTTGTATGGCTTTTTTTTCCTTATCTCATTCTTTATTTCCTGCACCACAATGAATTACTTAGTGAATTAGTAAAAGTGGGTAGATGTATTTTATATATAATTGTAAAGATTAAGTACATCTATGTATGTTTGTGTCTGTTTAAAACTTATCTTTTCTTGTGGTTAATGATGGAAAACAAGATGTTCTTGCTATTTATTTTGCGTCATTTAACAAAATTTAAATGATGTGAACAGTTTTAAGTGAACTTAAGTCAATTAAGATAAAGAGAGGCTTTCGTATCGGCCGACCCGATTTCACCGGGTAGTTCCTTCCTGCCAATGCTTTGCCCCCCCCCAGACCCCCAGACCAGGCAAAGACCTGGGGGCCCCCCAGTCCTTGGTGCTGAAGCTGGTCGCCATGTTTTAATGCTACGGTAATGAAGCAGCTTCATGTTGGACTATCGGGTCTCAGGTGGGTTCCTCGGCTCTTTGTGATAACTGACTGATTTATTAATAATGATCTTTCTTTAAGCTACTCCTTCCGTCACTGCCTGACTCCGCCCACTGAGCGTCATCGCTTATCAGAGACACCTTTATGATAATGTTTAGACATCAGATGACTTGAATCCAAGAGAACATCGCTGGTGGGGTCTGAAGAAGGACAACCCAGGAGTATTCAAGATCTGGAGGCCTTGGTCCATAAGTATCTCATAATGAGCTCAGATTCCTCAGAAGGCCGCCAGAAGCTGCTGTGAGCAACTCATGGACCAGAACCACTCATGGACCAGAACCATTCAGGGACTACAGGAGTCGGGCGGACTGTTCAACCGGATCTTGTGTGATTAGAACTTTTTCTAAAATAAAACTTAAAAACTGTTTTTATCTTTAATGAATTGAGTTTGGCAGACAATGATTCTGGCGTCACAGTGGTTTATAGTGTGTACGCTGCCTCCCCCTTACAATCTGTTTCACATGAGGAAACCTTCCTTCATTGCACTGGGAGATCGGCACACCTTCACCTCACTGCTTACCAGGACCCTGTATGACCTTTGGATCTTTCAAGTTCTTCTTCATTCACCTTCTCATCCTGATTAGGAACTCAGTCACACGTCCAGCCTTCAGTTTCATACTTTATTGAACTGCATCACTCTACATCATCTAGAACAGGATCTTCTTCACAGACCAAATATAGTAGTTGCATCCCTGCATGAAGTCTCCACACGCCAGAGGAGAAACATACATGGAGAATCAATAGTTCAGAAAACATCACAAGAAAAATCAATCGTCATTCTTCTAGTCTCAAATACCATTTAATAGATTCATTCTCTGACTTCTTCAAAGCAATACTAGATAAGAAAGAAGGTAAGAAAAGCACAGAACCCCAAAAAGTAGCGTGGCCTAAAACTAAAGTACGAGCAGAAGAAGTAGAAGAAGTTACTGGACATTCAGACATGCACTCAGAGATTAAAGTCCTGATGCCATCAGTTGAGAATGCTTCTGACTGGGTCGGTGCTGAGGTTACCATGGTGACATTCCTCCACCAGAGTCCCTCCATCTGCAGCCTGATACACCGCAGGAGGAACCAGAACGCAATGATGGTGTGATGGAGCCCAGGCAGCGCCGGGGTTCAGGTCCCAAAAACGACCACAGTCTGAGGAACTCATCAGAGGAAACACCTAACTGTCTACCTCCTGTAAACAACCCCTCCCATCAGAAACCTGCATCAGACCAGAGACCAATCCCAATCAGATCGGATACCTCCATCAGACCGGAGACCTCCAAAATAGCAAAGACCTCCATCAGACCGGAGACCTCCATCACACCGGAGACCTCCAACAGAGTAGATACTTCCATCAGACCGGAGGCCTGCATTAGAGAGAGACCCTTCATCAAAGAGAGACCTGCATCAAAGAGAGAACTGCATCAGACCGGAGACCTCGATCAGACGGGAGACCTCGATCAGACCGGAGACCTCCAACAGAGCAGAGACCTGCATCAGACCAGAGATCTGCATCAGAACAGAGACCTGCATCAGACCAGAGATCTGCATCAGAACAGAGACCTGCATCAGAGCAGAGAGCTCCACCAGCGCTAAGACCTGCATCAGAGTGGCTTCATGCTCTGGGAGCTACACCGGTGGGGTTTTAGTCCCTGGTAAGTTCAACCAAGCTGGGCAGACATAATTCAGCACCTGGTTTTCCAGCGTAGAGGTTTGGTGGTGTTGGTAGGCCTAACACCTCAACACTGTGAAACCCCCACAAACATATGGAGAAAACTAAGAATGCTAAGAGCTGCTAACTGCTACTACCTTTTTTAGCTGTACACATATATACACTGTAACACATGTGACAGTGTATATATGTGTATTATATGAACGGAACTCCACTGTGACCTCATCAATCAAACATGATCTACATACTGCTTATCTTACTGATCTGATGATGTCATACCCTCAGAGACATTACTCACACAGCAGCCATTGTTCTTCAGGATGAAGAACTGAACTAGATGAAGACAGAACAGAAGGATCTGGAGAGTCTAAACCAACATCTGTTTGTATTATAGAGTAAAATACCACGTGTGGATTACTGTTCTTCAGTGTTAGTCCTGGATCCGCCCCCTGATGGTCTGATCCTAGAACCGGCTCGGTTCTGAGGGAAATGGATTTTGGCCATGTTCAGCAGGTTCATATTTTCATCTTGACATTTTCTGTCTGACACTGGTCTTGATATCCATGAGCTGGATCTCCAGGTTCACTTGAGGAGAGGAGAGAGTCCGGTTTTAGGAACTTAGAGTGGTTAACGAGTCAGAACCTCTGAATCTGAGGTCACAGATACAAGCAGCTGAAAGGAACTTCCCTTGTAGGGGGGCGGGGTCAAACGCAGATGATGAGAGGAGGAGCTCCTGGAACAGCCAGCTGCCACCTCAGAGAAGCAGGAGGAAATGAATGCATTGTTGTGGTCAACCGTCAGTGCTGATCAATGACGTCACGTTGCCATCATCTCGTGTCAGTCATGAGGAAACGTCACCGATGAACGCCACTCTGCTGTCGGTGACTCAGAAATGACTGTGACCCTGGTTCTCTCAGTGCTGAGATGGTGAAAGTTTCACTCTGGGCTATTAGCGGAGGTGGGTGAAGGATGAGGAGTCCGGAAGAGAGGCTGAATGTCTGATTCTCCGGGAAAAGTCAAACTGTTTCATGTTTTAATCATCTGGGTTTTGCATCTCGTAACCATTCTTTTCTTATACGACTCAAAATCTTTGAGGAGGAATTTGCAAAGCTACTTAATGTTAGCTAATATAACCTTTGATTGAACCTTTGACACCTGTGATTATAGAGCTGTATGATGCTGATTCTCTGCGGAACCTCAAACATTTCTTACGTCACACTATCCGTAGTATTTAGGAATATTGTGTTACTTATCAATTGTACAAAAAACTGAAATCACTTGGCGTCGGCGCTTACAAGCTCATCAACTACACTCTTCTTCGCCCCTTCATCCATCATCGTGTTGGATGTGATATTGTTTCCTGAGATTGGAGGCGGGTCTGGTTCCGAGGTCTGCTGATTGACATGTTGGTGTGAGTCCAGGATGGCTGATGTGAGAATAATGTGAAATATTAAAATGTTATGCTACGCTGAAATTAAAGCTACCTGTGAGAAATTCAACCCTGACGACAGGGAAAAAGAAAAGACTCCACCCACAACCTAACTGCTACATGAAAAACTCAGGGCCAGGGTGGGCGCTACATGAGGACCTCCAGGCTACGGGGGCTCACAGCTACTTTAAGGTGGGTGTGACACAATCCAACATTTGCGGCAAACGCCGTTTAGCAACTCACAGGTTAAAATCACTGTTTGATCTGAACACCATTCAGTTTTATCGTGTAAACAAGCACTGTAAAGAAGGAGGGTGACGGGTGGGGTAGTACGGGGGGCTTTAGGGCTGTAGGGGGGCTAAAGAGGACATGGGGCTCTGTCTAGGAGTCTTGGCGTGTGGCTGAATATCTTCATGCTAGGTCCCTCTTCACGCTGCACCAGGCGGCTACAAACAGAGAGAGAGACAGAAAGAGAGAGAAAGGTTAAACAGACTGAGCCTCTTTAACTCCGCCGCCTGAAGGCGGGCCTGGTGCATCTTGACTCAGTACTGGTGGTTCCGTACTAATGAGTCAGTTATAATGACTCAGCACTAGTGACTGGGTATTGGTGACTCGGTACTCGTGACCCATGAGTTTGAATAGAAGGACTCGGGGTTCCACCAATTTCTTTGAGCAACGTAGACAATAAAACATAATTATTTATTCAGACTAGTTCTTGCTAAACAAACTCCAACCATTTCACTTCCCATAATGCACCATGATGAGAGCGCTGGGCTTCATGTCTGCAACTGTTGAACTGTTCCTTTAACTGATGATTGACAGGATGAAATGGTCTTTGGGTTCTGACCTGGTACAGCCACAGATGACCTGGCCTCTGGCTGGGACAGCGTGTCCACCTTCACGTGCTGGAAGGACTTGTTGGGCTCCGACTGGTTGTGTCTGGAATCAAACACACACACACGCGCCGATACACACAGACGCACACATATACACACAGACAGATGCATGCAAACACACACACAATTTCACACACATACACATAGACATACACGCACACACATACACACAGACACATAAATGCACACAGACACACACACATTTACACGTACACACACACACAAACACAAACACACACACACACAGACACACACACACACTTTACTATAAATCTGAATGATAACTTCTAATCTCCTTCAAGGCAGGAACGCCTCCTCAGGTGGAGAAAATCAAACATCTCCATTCTGGTCTACAGACACCAACCAGAAGAACAAGGAGCTCACCTCTTCCACTCCTCCTCTCCGTCCCAGAACTCGTAGACGACAAAGGACAGACCGTCTGGCAGCCGCACTGCAGTCACACTGGAGCAGAGACGGAGGAGGAGGTCAGACAGGTGGAGAAAGAGTCAGAGGATGATGGTGGGTGGAGTTAGCGAGATGGAACGATGGCAGAGGAGAGAAACAGATCAGACACGGAGTAGGAGGTAGGAGAGGAAGGATAGAAGGTGGGTGGATAGGAGATATGGATGATGGATGGAGAGGATAAATTGATGGGTGGAGAGGAACGGTGGAAGATGGATGGAGAGGAGAGATGGATAATGGGTGGAGAGGAGAGATACATGGGTGGAGAGGAGAGATAGATAATGGGTGGAGGGGAGCGGTGCATGATGTGCTGAAAGGATAAATGGATGATGGTGGAGAGGAGCAGTGGAAGATGGGTGGAGTGGAGAGGTAGATGATGGGTGGAGTGGAGAGGTGGATGATGGTTGGAGTGGAGAGATAGAAGATGGGTCGAGAGGAGAGATAGATGATGGGTGGAGGGGAGCGGTGCATGATGTGTGGAAAGGAGAAATGGATGATGGTGGAGAGGAGCAGTGGATGATGGGTGGAGAGGTGGATGATGGGTGGAGCGGAGAGGTGGGTTATGTTTGGAGTGGAGAGATAGATGATGGGTCGAGAGGAGAAATGGATGATTGGTTGAGAGGAGAGATGGGTGGAGAAGAGCGATAAATGATGGGGGGAGAGAAGAGATTGATAGACATTTTGCTCTTGTCAGGAGAACATTAGATCCATGGTCTGATGTCACAGAAATAAACAGCTCGGAGAAGACATCCCATCATTAACATCTGCGACCCGGTCAGAACCAACGTTGACAACAAGACAAAACAAAACTTGATCTGTAGTAATTTCCTGATTTATTTTGTATTACTTCCATCATATTACTTTGTATATTTATTTTCATTGTTCTAGATTTTGTTTTACTATCTCCTGTTTTATTTTGAAAGTGTTTCTCCCTATGTGGACCAGCTAGCTTCACACTTCCTGTAATTGTGTCCTCGCTGTTTGGCCTCTATGATCAGACTTACTGTTCTTTCTCTCTCTAAGTCTGAACGTTTCCTTCTGATTCTCCTCAGATTGTCCATCATGTTCTCCTAATTGTCCATGTTGGTTTCTTGATTGTCCATGTTGGTTTCTTGATTGTCCATGATGGTCTCCTAATTGTCCATGTTGGTTTCCTGATTGTCCATCATATTCTTGTGATTGTCCATCATGTTCTCCTGATTGACCTTCATGTTGTTCTGTCTTCTCCCTGCAGCTGTGTCTCACTGTCTCTTTCCCTAAGTAGACTTGGTCTCTGTACTGTTCTCTGATCTTCGAGACGTTTCTCCACTGTTTCCCGCTTTCTATGTTTTCTACCTCTTTATCCTGGATTTTGAGTTTGGATGCTTTTTGATGTCTTTGCATTATCCGTCTTCTCCTCGCTGTGGATCTTTGTTTGCTCGGTGGACATGGCTGCTCTTCCTCCGCCTGTCTGCTGCCTGGTACCCCTAAATAATATCCATAAGTCTTTCTGTCTGTCTCTCTGCCTGCATTCCTGCCTGCCTGTCTAACTATCTGTCTATCTGTGTGTGAGTCTCTCTGTCTGCTGCCTGCTTGTCTTTCTGCCTGCCTGTCTGTCTAACTGTCTGCCTGCCTTGCTGCTTTATCTGTCGGCTTTTTGGTCTGTCTACCTGTTTGTCTGTCTGACTGCCTGTCTGTCTGCCTGCCTGTCTCCCTCTCTGCATATCTGCTTTAAAGGTCTACCTGCTTGTTTGTCTCTCTCGCTCGGCCTGTCTGTCTGTCTGTCTGAGCCATCCTTTGAAAGCGTCACTGGGTGTGTGGGTGTAAAATATTGATATGTTCGGGGTCATGGTTCCTGGTGGATCATCTCTCTGCTGCAGAGCTGGGGTGAGGATGTGGGGACTTACTGGAAGCAATCTCTCTGAGTGGACACGTTCTTCAGATACTGCTTCAGAGCCTCGCAGAATTCGCCAAGCTTCTTCTGGGAGACCACCATCTCCTGACGAACGAGCAGCAGAGACTGCAGAGGAGGATAGAGAGGAGATTGAACTTTAACCTCACATTCCGAAATAGAGGTCAGACACAGGCTTTGTTATAAGGACGCTCACATCAGCCACAACTATACAACCATCTCACTACTAGGGTGCAGGTCAGCATTGTTATTGCAAGAACACCACTGTGATGACATGTGATCCCCTGTGATGTCACTGTGTGATGTGAGACCTTTCCATAAGTTGGAGTTTCTTTTGTGGGATCAGACAACACAAGCACACTTTAACTCTCCACCAACATCAATGACCCTGGTGGTCCCTCCATAGATCAATTTGGTGGCTTCTAACCACTGCAGACCAGCAACACCCAATAAGAGCTGCAGTTCCGGAGGTGGTCAATTTTCCAGCTTCGAATATCAACTTAAAGACAGAATGTTCACCTGCTGCGTAACTTATCCCACCCACTGACAGGTAACTATGGTAAACAGATAATATATCCAACCACTGACAGGTAACCATTGTAACCAGGTAATATATCCCACCCACGGACAGGTAACCATGGTAACCAGGTAATATATCCCACCCACGGACAGGTAACCAGATAATATCACCTTCCCTCCTGATTCTCATTGATCTGTCTGCTGCATTCGACACTGTGGATCATGGAATACTCCTACACCGCCTACATCACACCATTGGACTCACTGACACCGCCCTAAACTGGGTTCAATCCTACTTCACCGACAGAACAGAATACATTTCCCTTGGAAGTTCAAGGTCCCGGACACACACCGTCACCTGTGGAGTCCCCCAGGGATCAGTCCTTGGCCCCATTCTCTTCATACTGTACATGCTCCCCCTTGGCCGTGTCATCGGGCCATATGGACTGTCATTCCATCGCTACGCTGATGACACGCAAATCTACATGAAAACTGACACATGTTCCTCCACAGCTTCCTCATCCTCATCGTCATCTACCCTGTCATCTCTCCGCGCTTGTCTGGAGGAGATAAAGGTGTGGATGAAAAAACAACTTTCTCCAGTTGAACAGCTCAAACACTGAAGCTATTTTAATTGGCACCCTTCATCAGACCCAGTCTTCCTCCATAACCAGTATTACCTTCTCTGGTCACGACATTCCCCTCTCTTCATCAGTCACCAACCTCGGTGTAAGATTTGACCCTCAACTCACTTTTGAATCCCACATCAAACACATCTGCAAGATCTCCTTTCACCATCTCAGAAATATTTCCAAACTCCGTCTCTCACCTTGAGTGATGCTGAAAAGCTGGTCCACGCGTTTGTCTCCTCCAGACTGGATTACTGTAATGCACTTCTCATCTCTCCCCTCACTCACCTGTGTGTCCATGGCAACGCACCCCCCTACCTGAAAGAACCTGGCCTCAACACCACCTCCTCCTCCACCCCACTGACCTCAACACCACCTCCTCCTCCACCCCCGACCTCAACACGATCCCTCAGTTCTACACACTCATATCGCCTCCTCCTTCCCCGGACTAAGCTCAGCACCATGGGTGATCGGGCCTTCTGTTCTGCTGCCCCTCGTCTGTGGAATGCCCTCCCTGACCATCTGAGGGCTCCACAGACGACTGAGACTTTTAAAAAAGGACTTAAAACTTCCCTTTTTAGCAGAACGTTTTGGTCATATTTTTACATAGTTATTATATTTTTTATTGATGCTTTTATCTGCTTTTACATTGTAGCACTTTGAGATTTGATCCAAATGTAAAGTGCATTATAAATTAAATGTATTATTAAAATTATTATTATATATCCAACCCACTGACAGGTAACCATGGTAACAGTGATTATATAACCACGTAGTGTGATAGACGGTAGTAGTGAAAGTATTTATTTTTTTATTATATTTTAGAAATATTAGAGGTGTGAACATCACAACACAGAGGTCAACCAGGTCATGTTGGGTCGTTTGATGGTGGTGGTCAGTGACATCCACATTCCATGCATTCATCCATTCCATGCATACCAGGAGGACTGGATTTATGCTTCTTTCTGTGTGGATGCTGTTGAGTTTGGAGGATTGTTTACAAATATTTATTTGTTTTAAAAAACAGCAATAAGATGTAAACATCTGCTCGCCTGGTTTGAATCAGAGAACAAGACTAGCTCATCTGCTGTCGTTGTTGTAGCTCCCTAAAGTACAATTAAATATTCATCCACTTTGACCTACATACTGCAGCACACACACACACACACACGTACACACTAACACCCTCTCACACACACACTCTTCTACAATTACACCCACACACACACTCTCTCACACACACACTCTCACTCACAAATCATAGGGCTACGCCATCACTGCGCTTCTAGGATGTCAACCCGGGACTCCACCTCTAGGATATCAGCCGATGACTCCACCGCTAGAATGTCCCCCAATAACTCCACCTCTAGGATATCTGCTGATGACACCACAGTTAGAATGTCCCCCAATAACTCCACCTCTAGGATATCTGCTGATGACTCCAACTCCAGGATGTCCACCAATGACTCAACCTCTAGGATTTCCTCCAAAGACTCCACCTCTAGGATGTCCGCCGATTATTCCACCTCAAGAATGCCCGCTGATGACTCCAATTCTAGAATTTCTCCCAAGGACTTAACCTCTAGAATGTCCCCCAAGGATAAGGATCACTCCAGACCACAAAGGCCTAGTAACAAAGTCCCACAGGGCACGAGAGACAAGCTTAAGTTTAATGATGAGATCTTCGAAAAGGACCCCTCTACCAGAATATTGACTTGTTGTTCCAAACAATAGTCATGATTTCAATCCTGAAAGGCCACGGGTAAACAGGTAGCATCAAAAAAACAACCTTTAAGTCATTGTCACATTACCATGAACAGTGTATGTGATACATGTGACCTCAGGAAGTTCAATATCATGAGACCTTTAGGCCATCACAGCTCAGCTCCTGTATACAAATAACATGACCTACATCGTCTTTCATGATCTATGGGTCATCCGGATATACTGGTGTCTATCGGATGGGTCAAAGCTGGATCCACCAACATATCGGTTTGATCTGTACACAGACACCACTGCTGCAGTAGTGGCCAGTCTTAACAGGCAGCGGGTGCAGCAGGTATAGCGGGTGCAGCGGCTTGTATATAGTGTCCAGATTTAGGAAGTTGGAGTAGGGCCTCTTTTTTCTGCTTTAAAAATGGTTCTGCTGAATCTGAAATGAAAGCAAACACGTTGTGTCCTATCAACAGCTCCAATGGACTGCATATGAGCAGATGCCGTGGTAAGCGAGAGAGGAAGAAGAGGAGGAGGAGGAGGGGTTCTGCAGAACGACCCTATATGTGGAGCAACCAGCCTCCGGAGAAGCCTCTAAATAATGCATCCGTTCAGCAACAGGAGAACACTGCAGACCTGACTGTAGAACAGATTTCTACTGTCCCTCCAGAAGGAATTACAGAACCACGGTCCATAAGACAGGAAAACGAATCTGATCCAAAATGTCTAAACCAATCCAAAATCTGAAGGGAATGACAAAAATAGTTCTGCAAACTTCAACCATGAAGGACATGAGGAAGAAAAAGGCCTGAGCTCAACCTCAATGTGACCGCCCAGCACAGACAGAGAGAAGACACCCCCCCCCAAAGAGCAATGAGACAAAGGTGAAACCAGGAGCCCATTCACAGCAGACCGGAACTCAAAAAGGAAAGGTCAAAGACACAGGATGCGCTCATACATGAGGTGGAGAACCAATTATACAGGAGAGGAAAAGAACCAGAACTGGGAACGCAGAAGAACAAACAGCGATGTGATTTATCACAAGAGGAACAAAGACAGGAAGTATAAAATAAATGCCATACATTGGGATGTAAAAATATTTTGAATAAATGCAATTTTCCAAATAAAACAGGAAACAGAAAATATGAATCTCTGAAAAACGACCAGGCCAACAATGTGCGTGACAGTGCCTCTTGATGAAAAACCAAGCCCACAGGTAGGTTGAAGCTCAGGAAGTGGAGGGGTTGTCCAAATTTCGAAAGTTGTGGTTTCAATGGTCCAATTTGTCTGACCACAGCTATCGCTGGCTGCATTGTGTACTAGTGCTGGAGAACGTCTGATGCTGCTGGTGAACAGTCTGTCTGAGTCTTTTTCTGGACCAACCACTCTGTGTCTGAGTCCGACTCTGAACCAACCACCCATTTTCTGAGTATGTCTCTGGACCAACCCCCGATAACTCGTCAGATGTCATATTGTAGGATGTTATTAACACATCCATAGAACCGTAGTCTAGAAATTATTCATGTCCAGGCTACAAACGCATTCTACCTGGGAAATCATTCAAAGGTGGGCGCCTATGGGCCAGGCACCGAGACCTGGATTATTGTTGGACTCTGCTAGGAGTGCGGAAGTGCGGCCCCATGCCGATTACTGGACACAGTGACCTGAGGTCCTGATATAGGGGCTAACAGAGAGAAGTGGGAGCCGTGTGCTGCAGTGTTGTTGGTTTGGTGTCTACTTACAGCGCTGGCAGTTCCATCTGTGTCTGTTAGCCTCTGGTGAAGATCAAAGCAGACCGTCTGCAGGGAGAAGCACAACAACAACCACAGCTGCAAAATGTCAATCAACCAGAGCAACTACAGCAACCACAACCTGAAGCAGACACGAGTCACAGAGAAAGGAATAGCAGAGGAGATTCTTGGAGCAGGATGAAGGTAGCATCAGAAGTGAGAGGGAGGATGCTGGAGAAGTTCAAAATTTAAAAAAGACTTCTATCAGCATGACTGGAGGCAAACGGAATGTCTGTTCATTGGGAGATAAGAGACAGAGATTGTAGGAATTACTGATTTGCTTTTCATCAGCCACTGTGATAGGATGTAATGTCATGAGACTTTTACGGAGGGCATGAGAGTCCCCCCAAAGTTCTACTAGTAGTAAGCCTTCAAAAGCTCAAGGTTCAGCATGGGCAGTCACTTCACCACAGAAACTCTCTATAATTTTATTTAAAAAAAACCTTCTCTTCTGAAACAAACTCCCCTGTCTCAGAGTCTAGATATGGACTTACCGCGCTGTCTCTGAGTCTGTATTTGGTCCAACAAACCTATGAGTCTGTCGTTGGACCAACCATCCTGTCTCTGAGTCTGTTTCTGAACAAACCACCCATTCTCTGAGTCTCTTTCTAGACTAATCCCCTGTCTCTTTAGTCTCTTTATGGTCCAACCAACCTATGAGTCTGTCTCTGGACCAACCACCCTTTCTCTGAGTCTTTCTCTAGACCAACAACTCTGTGTCTGACTGTGTCGCGGGATGAAACGCTCTGTCTCTGAGTCTGTCTCGGGTCAAACCAACCTTAGAGTCTGTTACCGGACCACCTACCCTTTAGTCTGTTGTGGACCAACCTCCAGTGTCTTACTCTGTCTTTGGACCATCTGTGTCTTTGTCTGGTCCAACCAACCCATGAGTCTGTCTCTGGACTGAGTTTGTTTGTGGACAAACCCACTATGTATGAAAACCTATCCGGGCCCCCATCCTGTCTCTGAATCTGTCTCCGAACCAACCCCTGTCTCTTAGTCAGTGTCTGACCAACCCCCCTGCCTCTTAGTCTATCTCTTGCACAACCAACCCTATGTGCCTGTCTCTGTCTCTGACCTATCATCCTTTCTCTGAGTTTGTTTGTGGATCAATTCCGTGTCTGACTGTGTCTCTGGACCAACCGCTCTGTCTATGAGTCTGTCTCTGATACAACCAACCAACGAGTATTTCTCTGGACCAACCAACCTTTCTCTAAGTCTATCTCTGGAACAGCCACCTTTTCGCTGAGTCCTTTTGTTTGACTGCGTTTCTGGACCAACTACCCTTCTCTGAGTCTGTAAATGGACCATATGCCTCTGCCCGTTGTTTGGACCACATTAGTGGAGTATGACCTTACAGGCCAGAAAAAGTGGCCAAGATTGTAGTTGTCTACTGTATGTTGCACCACATTGCCAAACATTACGGGTTTGAGCAGGATGTCAAGGAGGAGAAGGAGGAGAATGACATATGTATTGCGGTCCTCTGTGGCTGACCAGTCCTAATCTCATCCTGGTGGTGTAGAGATGTAGTCTCATCTGGGCGATGTAGGGTCCTAGTCTCATTCAGGTGGTGTCGGGTTCCAGTCTCATCTCTGCTACAAACACAGCCACCAGTATGACCACCAAGCGATCTTTTCCACACTCGCTGAACTTCTGATGAAAATTATTCTCATAAAAAAGACATTTTTTTATTTTTTTTTTACAAATCAAATCTTGAGGAAAACTTTATTCAGGAAAATGTTAAAACATGAAGCCCTTTCATTTTTGATTTGGTAAATATGGTTAATAAATTAAATCTATCCAGGAGACAAATGTGCTTCTCTGAGCCTCAGAACAGCTCTAATGGATTCTCCAGCATGAGTTCTTCTTCTACCTCCATGGAAAATACAGACAATGTTTGGACGAAATTCTCACACATTAAATCTGATGCAGATCCTTGAAATATTCTGGATCTGGAGATCCGGAATGCTCAACGTTATGGCTGATTCAGTTGAACATCAAATTTGTCTTTTCATGTCCACCAGTCATTCTGAATTCTAAACTGACTTTCTGGTAGTCCAGGGGTCACATAATGACAGTTTCTAGGCATGAGGAAATAATGGGTGGGCGGAGCATAGGGGTACTGTTCTCTGAATGTCTCGTGTTTCGGTTATTCTTAGCTCTTTCTGCTCTAGGAGCTGCTCTCCTACAGACGGACCAGTCCGCTGAGACCCCATTAGTTCACACAGAGGGGGAGGAGGTAAAGGTAAAGAAATGGAGGGAGGAGGATGGAGAGCTATCTTGGATTAGCAGCATTCTGCTGCTGAAAGTATTCTGATGTTGCTGACATCATAGAAATATTCTGATGTTGCTGACATAGAAATATTTGGATGTTGCTGACATCATGGAAATGATTGAAATTCCCCAACAGTGATAAGTGATAAGATATGGCTCATGACCCGCCTCACACGTCATCAGAACTCGTCACGCGGGCAATGTGACGACATAACGGCTGAACCCTCACTTCAACAGCGTGTGACCGATTTTGGAAAAGGTATAGAATCAGTCTTCTTCTTCTTTTCCTTCTTACTGTTCCTCTTCCTCATCGGGCTGTTCCCTTCAGGGGTCTCCACAGTAGATCATCCGTTTCCTTCTCTCCCTGCATCTTCTGCTCACACACCAGCCAACTGCATGTTCTCTCTCACCATACCCAGAAACATCCTCTTTGCTCCTCCCCTTATTCTCCTGCCTGCAGCTCCTTCTCCAGCATCCTTCAGAACCATCCCAACCTGTCCTCTCTGACTTTGTGTCAAAGACGTCTAACCTGTCTGTCCCTCCGATTTCTCCTTTCTAATCCTGTCCATCCTCCTCACTCCCAGAGAACATCTGAACATCTTCAGCTCTGCCTCCTGGTCAGAACCACCGTCTCTTAACCATCCAGCGCTTCTCTCACCTCCATTCTGGAAACCTTTTCCTCCATTCCTGCTGCTCCTCTTCTGTCACAGATAACTCCTCACACCGTTCTCCACCCTGCCTGCATACGCTTCTTCACCTCTTCTCCACACTCCCGCTGCTCTGACCAGCCAAGTCCTTAAACTCCTGCAACTCCCCCACCTCTACTCCATCCTCACCTCCTCCAGCCTCCCTTTCATTCACACACATGCATTCTGACTCGCTGACACTGACCTTGATTCCTCTTCTCTCCAGCGCATACCTCCACCTCTCCAGGTTCTCCTCCACCTGCTTTCACTACAGATCACAATGTCCTCCACCAACATCATAGTCCATGGAGACTCCTGCTGACCTCCTCTGTCAGTCTTTCCATCACCACAGCAAACAAGCAGGGGCTCACAGCCCATCCCTGGTGCAGTTCCACCTCCACCATGAACCCATCCATCACTCCTGCTGCTCACCCCACCGCTGTCACGCTCCTCTCTTATATATCCTGTTAAACTCTAACGTACTTCCTGTCCCTCCAGACCTCCTCGTGCAATCCCACAATTCCTCCCCCGCCACTCTGTCCTACGCTTCCTCTAAATCCACAAAGACACTATGTAGCTCTTTCAGACCTTCACTGTCCTTCTCCATCAGATACTTCTGACCTTCTCTGTAATTCTCCATCCGCACTCTCAGAGCAAACATCTCATCTGTAGAGTTCTTTCTTTGCATGAAACCGTCCTGCTGCTCACAGATTGTCACCTCTTCTCTTAACCTTGCTTCCAGGACTCTTTCACAGATCTTCAGTGTGTGGATCATCAGCTTTATAACTCTGTAGCTGCTGCAGCTCTGAACTTCAGCCTTGTTGTTCAAGATCATCACCAGAACGCTTTTCCTCCATTCCTCTGGCATCTTGTCACTCTCTAAGATATTGTTAGACAATCTAGTCTAATACTGTACTGTCCTCTCTCCTATACACCTCCATCCCTCCACCTGTATGTCATCAGGAACATCTGCCTTTACACTCTTCATCCTCTATAAAGCTGCTCTCTCTTCATCCTTACTGATCCAGGTCAGGGAATTTAACCCTTATGGAGTTAAATCCATGCCAAAAGTCCGCACATAAACTCAACAAGATTCACGAGCAGAAACGATGTGATTTGTAAAGGAAGAACATGATTGACAAAAAACAGTTTTCTGCAAAACGAAAACCACGTCTGACTTTAGCTCAAATATGTGACTTTTGGCACAAACACATGAGAGCCATTCTACTTGGACAGGAGCGTCTTCAGTTTTGTGCACACAGGTTCTTTGTAGTTCAGCCGTTACAACAACAAGTGTCACTGTGACTCAGTTCTAAAGTTTACCACACCGTACCTGACTGTGAACGACTGGAGGCACCACGAGTTGGACCACATATTTCTATGAGCCATCCCATAATAAATCCAGAGTTTTAACCATTTACTATGTTAAACGGATAAATGGAAAAGCAAAGGATTAATTTATCGATGACAAATGTACAAAAGTCAAACTATGAAGTCATTTAACTTTCACAGTAATTTAGTTTACCAGTAGACCTTATATAAACTCTTACAGCGAAGACGTTATCTTCACAAACATAAGGAATGAACACATCTGAGAAAAAACTGCTAAAATAGAAGAACTGTTGATGAACTACAGAGAGAAAGAATCAAATAAAGGGATGGCGTCAAAAATGTAGCAGGTGTCACAGCAGGAATCCAATGAAAAGAATATGAATGTTAAAGAACGATGGGAACTGTCCAACATAAAGGGACGGATATTAGAACCCTACACCACCAGGATGAAACTAGAAGACTACACCACCAGGATGAGGCTAGAACCCTTAACCATCAGGATGAGATGAGAATCCTAAACCACCAGGATGAAGCTGGAACCCTACACCACCAGGATGAGACTAGAACCCGAACAGGGTGGGGGTCTAAGCCTCCACCTATCACCCATACACATTGCAGGCTAAGACCCAGATCCATGGTGATGATGATGATGACGATGATGATGATCAAACCCAAAAGGTTCCAACACCATCCTGGGGTCACATTATGCTAACACCTGACTTAATGAGTAAACCTGACCAACGAGAAGGGTGTGTTTGCGGATACGTGAGTGTGTGTGTGTGTGTGTGTGTGCGTATTGTGCCTACCTTATTCTCCAGCCGTCCAATTAATTCAGCCAGACGGTTGATCTGAGCCTCCAGGCCCTCTTTTCTCACCTCTACTGTACCTGCAGCAAACACACACACAGACACACACACAGACACACACAAACACAGAATGTAATGGAATAAAGATTAAAGAATGAATATGACCAAAGGTCAGTGAACCAGTAATTTTTATAGTCTACACCCATCTGCCATAACATTACAACCTCCTGTCTATTATTGTGTTTGCCAGAACAGTACTGACCCGTCAACATTTGATACTGGATACCAGAGACTTTAAGGCAGGGGCGTCAAACTCAATCACAGAGGGGGCCGAAATTAAAGTTGGAGTCCACATCGAGGGCTGAAGAATGACCTCAAACCGGCCATTTTTAATCTGAGGTTTTAAGACAATTTTAATTCTTATTTTAACTATTAAGTTATAGAATTCTGAACAAACCAACGAAATAGAAATACTCAAATTACAGATTAAATTGAAAAATAGATCAGCATAATTAGTTTTTGTGTCTCCCTCTCTATCAGGAGAGTTTCACAGAATAATTTCCAATGAAAAGTTTTTATTCATCGGCATCAATAACAGCCAGAAAACTATATTTAACAAGTTAATAATTACATCTAAAATCAATCGGTTTTTAAACATCAACAAAAATGAACTTTAAATGTTCCTTGGTAAATGTCTGGACTTATTCAGCCTTTCGGTCTTCTGTCACAATAAAAGTGTAAAAGTAGAAAACAGTCATGAAGAGAATAAAGGAGTATTTCACATTAAATGTAGACAACTTTATGTGTTCTCTTGTTTTAACGCAGCAGCACCGACAGGATGTGAACGCACCTTGCCAATAAATGAAAACGTGCTTTCTATTTACGATAAGGCACGAGAGACTTACTAATAAGATAATTATTTATCGTTTTTAAAAAAGATTTCTCGTCCATATCTCCTCCAGTTCTCCGTTAAGTCTCCTCTAAGGATGAGTCTGATGTTTATCAGAGTGTCTGGATCAACACTGATAACAGGAGCAGCAGAACGGCCGGCACTCTTGATTGACGTGTCGGCTGTCGCAGTGCATTCTGGGATTTTTCGTATCTGCTTTGTTTCTGCAGTATAACAGCGGGCCAGTCATATAAATTAAATATTGTCAATGGGGCCGTATATTGTTGTTGTGGGGGCCGGATGTGGCCCGCGGGCCTCGAGTTTGACACGTCTGCCTTAAGACGAATCACTGAACCTCATCTGTGGTCATGAATCACACATCTTTTCTTCCTTCCCTGTCTTTGATTGAAAACATGAATTTATTTCACTTGTAATGGTGGGTCAGCCGTTTTACCATAAGTGTTTAATATAACGGTATTTATTCAACCAAAAATATATTCTGTTCACTTCAAGTGTCTGGAAAATATCGTCGACATCAGCAGTTTTACTGTCCAGTTTAATATCATTTAATTTAGAGTTTTCATAAAAAAGATTACAAAATATTATACTAGTACTGTACAAACATATTTGTTTTGTCTGAATGTTTTGATATCATGACCGGTCGAGGTTATTGATGTAAATCTGTGAAAAAGAAGACTATTTGTACATCGGCAGTGATCTCGTGGGTCGGGCACCAAGACGTCGTCATTACGCCGCCGGTGTCCGGCGTTGGACCCACCAAAAAGTGGCTGACCAACAGTTAGTGGAAAGATTTACCTCCGTGGTAATTTGATAAACGGTCAGTTTCCGGGGAGCCATCCCATAATTCTAAACTGCATCTGGACCAACACACTACCTCTGGTACATATTATCTAGATGGGTTCAGGAATTATACAGTACCCTAAATAAAGCCATCTAATGGTTCTGATCACATTCATGTCCAGGTCCAGTTCTGTTGAGCCTCGCTCACAGAGTTTTTTCTAGAAATAAATATCTTTCTTAGTTCTCCTTGATGTGGTTGTTTATATTTACTAGCGACAACAAGATCTTCTGAAGATACCGCAGGCGGAGGCAGAAGCGAGGCTAAAGAAGCTCCTTGCAGCGGCAAATTACAGAAAACGGTGCTGAACTATTGGACTGAGGCGATAAAGAGATCTGGCTTCACGCGGGATCCTGCAGGAAGCTGCAGCAGGAGTTGAGGAGGTGCTCGGCCTCCGCTGTGACAAAGAGTGATTTGCCGTAACAAGTGTCACTGAAAGGGGCTGTTCTCCAGCTTTAGAGTTCACAACCATCTGGCTGCGTTTATTCCACCCAGCATAAACATCAAGCTAGCACTGAACACCCTGCATCATTTTATTTTGGCTCCAGTCTTTAAGCAGAAGACCTGAAAACTGACCTTCCTAAATTCTCTCCACACGACATCCGTCCAACAAGAGGCCACAATACTTTGGACCGTATCAAAGCAAAACAAGGGAGGGATATAAAGTCTCCACCCTCCTCAACCTCCCCCTCTTCGTCCCTCCAACTCGACGAAGTGGTCTGACTGAGGATGCCTTTGGTGAGGCGACCCCCCCGTGGTATTTGGCTACGTGTCCAGCCCCTAACAAACTACGAAGGAGGCAAACACCCAACAACCAGCAGCAGCTAAGTCCCGGCTGAAGACCCCACCCACGTCTTTGTCCGCTTTGATGCAACGGAGGAAGAAACCGAACCCGCACTGATGCTCTCTGCCGACAGCGTGTCACTTCCTGTTAGCACAGAGGATACCAGCACGATACGAGTGTTCCTCAGTGCCAACCCCAGGAAGGGTACTTTGGACTTTGGAGGAGCTGCCCAGAAACGGTTTGAGTCTGATGTGTGTGTGTGTGTGCATGTGTGAGTGTATTTGTGTATACTGTGTGTATGTATGTGTGTATATGTGTGTATGTGTGAATGTGTGCGTGTATCCTGTGTTTGTGTATGTATGTGTGTGTGCATGTATGTGTGCATACCGTGTGTGTGTATGTGTGAGTGTGCATGTGTGTATACCGTGTGTGTGTATGTGTGAGTGTGCATGTGTGTATACTGTGTGTGTGTATTTTTGTGTATGTCTGTGTGTATGAATGTATATGTGTATGTTTGTATATGTGTGTGTGTATATGTGTGTGTGTGTGAGTGTATTTGTGTATACTGTATGTGTGTATGTGTTTGTGTGCATGTGTGTGTGTGTGTGTACGTATGTGTGTACGTGTTTGTGAGCATGTGTGTTTGTGTGTGTGTATATGTGTGAGTCACCTGAAGCAATGTTGATGGTTCTGACAGCTTCTCTGGTATTCACTCTGTTGTTGGGGGGGTAATCAGGAACCACATTTTCTTTGCACCTCCCTGACGGCTGTGGGCTCCCCTTGGCAGGTAGAAGACTGAAAGACAGAGTGAGTGGGTGGGTGGAGGAGGGTCCAATCTGTGGGGGTCTTGGACTATATTGAATCTGTCCATAAGTTTGTGGACGGTAGGAGGAAGGATCCAGAAAAAGAAGAATAAAGGAAGGACACATAACAATGAAGACAAGACAACTGTAGACGCGTGTTTGTTTGTGTGTGTGTACATATGTGTATCTGTGTTAAGGTGAGTGTTTGTCTCTATGTGTTTGTGTTTGTTTGCATCAGTGTGTTTGTGTACATGTTTGAGTGCATGTTTTTGTGTGCGTGTGCATGTGTATATGTGCATGTTTTTGTGAGAGAGTGTGTATAAGTGCATGTGTGTGCGTGCGTGCGTGTATGTGTTTTTGTGTGTGTGTGTTAATTTGTTTGAGTGTGACAGGTTTGTTCAACAGACAAGATGTGAACGACCTGGTTACCAGGTGAAAGCTTGGTGTCACGTATAGAATCCATGACACACACACATATACACAAACAAACACGCACACAGACACATATACACATGTACTCACACTCACATACACAACCACTCACACACACCTCACCAGTCTGATGTTATCATTGACTCACCCTGATTGGCTGTGCTGTTTGTCAATGGCGTCCACGGCGCTCTCCACGGAGCTCAGGAGAGATTGGATCTGATTGGCTGATTCCTTCAGCAGGAACCGGGTCACAAACTGCTCCACATTGGTTCCTCTCTCATAAACCTGCAGAGACCAAAGAAGAAGAGAAACGTCCATGTAGATCGCAACGGTTGTCAGCAGGACGACAGTCTTCAACAGCAGTCAAAGGAGGCGGAGCCTTGACCATCATCAATACCGTATCTTTATGTCCCTTCATTATGATACCTGTCCTGAACCAGAAGTTCTGTTTGGTGGGTTGACCGCATGTTGTCAGGTTGTCCACCTTCTCCTCACTCCTCTAAACCAAACTGATGATAAAACCAAAGGTGTGAATATCTGAGCAACGTGTGCAAGTCACCATTCATGGCCCATCATGTTCTGATCCAATGTCCTCAGGCTGCGGCAGTGAAGCGCCGTTAACCTCTCAGAGAGAGGAAGCATGGAGACCTGATGAATTCTGCTGACATCTTCAGGCGGTCCCTGAGCGGCTCCTCTGACGGCGTGTTGAAGCGTTAAACAAGCCGACCTTATCAGTGCGACTTTTAATTACTTAGGGATTTAACTGCTTCTAAAGACTTTTCCCTGAGCGACCCGTCCAATCATAACCGAGCAGCAGCTCCGTCTTGCATTGGTTCTGGGTGGATTTGACAATTTTTATAATAATAATTCCATAGAACGCGACTCTGGTCCGCTCTGGTTCCTGTGGCTGGACTCACCTCTGCATTCATGATCAGCAGACGCTCCTCATCTGATGGCGCCGGAATAATCTGTCAATTGCTGTGAGATGATTTTCATCTGCAGAAAAGGTGGATATTCTCCTAAACGTGAGCCTCTTCACGCAAACGCAGGTTCAGCTTGACAAGAAATAAGTTCTGAAGTTTGATTTGATGTTTGCTTTGTCCTGGTTCAAACATGACCGACTGGGTTTTAGGAGGTTTGTTCTCTAGGAGGAACTTTATGCCTGAAATGTCAGAAACCCACCACGTCTGCATCCAGCAAGAAATACAAAAAGAAATCCTCAGATCAATGGAAACACCAGAGACCACCGACAGAAACTGGTCAGGATCGCAGCCTTCAGGGTTAGGGTTTATCTTTTGCTGGGTCTCAACCAGCAGCAGATAAACAAGAATATAAAGACAATAAATCAACCTGTTAACTTTTAACAAAGAAATTATCCTCTGATTCAATGTTTTAATAGACCATTGTATTTATTAACAATTGTTCATTTAACGTGGCTTGTTTTATTTATTATTGTTATTAAAATTATCATACATAATTAAAATAATATATTAAAATGTTCTGCCTCAGTGCACCTCCGAATCTTGTCAAACCTGGACGTGGTGGCGCATTGATATTAGGTGGTCTTTGTGGATGATCAGAAGAAGAACTTCAGACCCAAGATAGTATCGGAAGAACTCCAGACCCAAGATAGTATCGAAAGAACTCCAGACCCAAGATAGCATCAGATGAACTCTGCATGTGACACAAAGAAAAAGTCCTGACATCATCAGCCCTGGTGCAGAAAAAAGGTTAGGTTGGATAGTGTAAGTTGGAAATATTTATATTTACAAAATTTGGCTGAAATGAGAAACCGAGCTGGTGCATCAGAACTATTTACCCAGACCCAGATGCTAGAGTTAAAATAATGGGTATTTATCCGAGACGATGAGATTAGAAGGAGGTACCGGACCCGACTTTATGGTCCTTACTCAGGATAAAAGTCAGTCTAGAAAAAATCCAAGTTTTTACGTCTAATGAATCCCCGACTCAACAGATCAGGAAACCTCGTTTAAAATGGAACCGTCTCAGGGAGCGAAAAAGACTCCCGCTGGACTTCAGCAGCAGAATAAAAGAAGTGGTTTTATTTATTTCAGTCTGTCCCAGCGCTGATACCTGGGAGATGGACGGACTTAGAGAGGAAAACCCAACATTCAGATCCATTTCGGTAGGAAACAAAGAACATTTAGAGAACAAAATGAACAAAATGAGTCCAGAAACTTTAGATATTGAGGAAAAGATAGTGGGGACATTTAGACTGGAGGGAGAGAGGGGAATACTGAGTTTTGTTTTCATGATCCTAAGGTGAAATTTGGTCGGGTAGATCATGACTTCCTTAGATGCCTACAGGTACCAGACAACTTCACCGAAGCGGTCAAACGGGTCCCATAAACAGATTTAAATGCTATTCTAAAAATTGCGGGTCGGGCCTCGGGTCAGCTCGGGCTTCTACAAAGCCTCAGGAGCAAGCAAAGGAAGTACAACATCATACAGAAGGAACAAATGGGACCTGGAGAGAGTTTGGTTGGAAGAACCCGACAATGGTCACCATGGTTCTGTAAAACCCCTCAGATTATAACGGTCCAGCTGGAGGCTCCGTGGATCCATGGGGCTAACCATGCTCAGATCTCAGTGACCGGTAATAAAATGAAGCTTTACTGGATCAATCTAAACGCATCTGTACAGGAGATTCTGGGATATTGGTACCGACTGATATCCAAGTTGCTTTTAAAAAAAAAAAAAAAGTGCAGTCGGACCTCCGGGGAGGAACTTTTCCCCAGATATTCACTCAATGGAAGAGTTGACAGAACCTCTTAAACCCAAACCCCTTGATGGACCTGACAAATGGACATATTCCATGAAACTTGATGTCAACAGTATGTTTTATCTGAATGTACTGTTGGTTAGATGATGCATAGAATGTTCTGTATTTGGCTGAAACCTAAAAGAGATCAAAGCTTAAAAAAAAAAAAAAATATATATATATATAGTTCTATATTTCTCCCTGTCCCTCTGAACCCGGCCCCCCGTCGACCATGGTTACTGTTTGAGCCTGTGTGTGTGTGTGAGTGTCTGTTTGTGTGCGTGCGTTTGTGTGTGAGAATGTGTGTGTGTGGGTGCGTATGTGTGTTTGTGAGTGTGTGTTTTTGTGTGTGTGAGGGTGTTTTTGTGTGTCTGAGTATGTATGTTTGTGTGTGTCTGTGTGAGAGTGTGGATGTAAGCTGATGTTAAGGAAGTTGTTGCTATATGTAGAATAAACTAGATTAAAAACATAGACACACAATTTCTAGAACATATCATCTCCTCTGCTGATTTTTGGGCGGTGCTCAAGTTCTGTCCTTTGTTCTGTCCTCGGGTTGGAGTCCTACCTTTAACAGGCAGAAACCGACAGCAGATTCAGATACAGGGTTAGTGGAGCTCTGGAACACTCCTGAACAGTGGGTTTATTTATTCCAGTTTGATGTTGGTGTCTAAAATACACACACGCACACACACAAGTACTCTATCTCCATTTGAAGATGGAATAATTTCCCCTAAATAAACCGACCTCTGTAATCACTGATTACCACCTCCTACTGCTATAATAACACACACGGTGTGTGTATGTGACTGTGTATGTGTACATGTGAGTGTGTGAGAATGTATGCGTGTGAGTATGTGTGGGAGAGTGAGAGTGTGTGTGAGTATTTGAGCGTGTATGTGTGTGCGATTGAGATAGTATGTGTGTGAGTGTGTGTGTGAGGGTGTGTGAGTGTTTACGTGTGTGTGAGTGAGAGTGTAGTGTATATGAGAGTGTATGTTTGTGAGTGAGAGTGTGTGTGTGTTTATTATTGTCACACATTTATAAGTAACATCTTTTTCTTGACTAATTTTTGTTAGAGACATTTCCTCCACCTCATCAGCAACACGACCAGAGTTTGTTCCTCTCGTTAAGTCCTGCTCCCAGGTCACCAGAGCCCTAACCCTGCTCCCGTCCACATATATACATTCCTTCCTCCTACTTCCTGCTGCTGAAGATGGTCTAGGTGGTCCGAGGTGATAATTTGGTTGAAATGGGTTGGTAGTTATCAAGTCCGGGTGGGTCCAGTCCAGCTGGTTGTAAAGTTCCAGCAATTCTCCTTATATCATAAAATATTCAGTGTGGTTACAGGGATAAATGACAGCGTGTCATCGACAAATACCGTTATAGGGATAAATGACGGCGTGTCATCGACATAAATACTGTTATGGAGATAAATGACGGCGTGTCATCGACATAAATACTGTTATAGAGATAAATGACGGCGTGTCATCGACAAATACTGTTATAGGGATAAATGACGGCGTGTCATCGACATAAATACTGTTATGGAGATAAATGACGGCGTGTCATCGACATAAATACTGTTATGGAGATAAATGACGGCGTGTCATCGACATAAATACTGTTATGGAGATAAATGACGGCGTCTCATCGACATAAATACTGTTATAGAGATAAATGACGGCGTGTCATCGACATAAATACTGTTATAGACATAAATGACGCCGTGTCATCGACATAAATACTGTTATAGAGATAAATGACGGCGTGTCATCGACATAAATACTGTTATAGAGATAAATGACGGCGTGTCATCGACAAATACTGTTATAGGGATAATTGACGGCGTGACATCGACATAAATACTGTTATAGAGATAAATGACGGCGTGTCATCGACATAAATACTGTTATAGGGATAAATGACGACACGTCATAAATACTGTTTCAGAGGTCATGCGACACAAATAAGCACGAAGTACAACTAGAACACCCTTCCCAATGTTCCAGTTAGAATACAGGAAGGTTAAAGATGTAAATGGATGATGAAAGGAAACAGGGAAATAAGACAATTAAACAATGATTCACATATTTTACAAGCAATAGAAATAAGAGAAATAAATCGTAAACATGAAGTGGATCTTCCTGAAGAGACATATCCATGACAACAATGCATTTGTCTTATATACTGGGAATAGTCTTAATTCCATCTCTAATAATGACTATTGAATAACTACATGTTTTTATGGACACTTTTAAATAAGAGAACCGTGTTGGTCCGTGGATTCTCCACCGGATCCTTCAGGGCTCCACTCCCACGGTTAAGAACTTCACCCTGACGTCCACTGTCAGATGACACAGAACCACATGATACTGTATCAGAACCGCATGATGCTGCACCAGAACCACATGATGCTGCATCAGAACCACATGATGCTGCATCAGAACCACATGATGCTGCATCAGAACCACATAATGCTGCATCAGAACCACATGATGCTGCATCAGAACCATATGATGCTGCATCAGAACCACATGATGCTGCATCGCTAACAGACGTCACATATGTCTCACATAACTTATAGACTCTAAATCTCACATTGACTCACACCACCTCCAGGAAAGCAACAACATCAGATGTGAGCAGCACTTCAGGATCCAACAGGGTTTCCTCCCAGACTGCTGGGCATAAACATACGTGCCCAGAGGCATACTGGCAGCCCCAGACCTCTGAATCTGGACCTCATTCACTCCAAAGCACCAACCGTCTCCTCCTCTTCTTCACGATGTCAGTCTCCTCCTCTTCTTCACGACGTCAGTCTCCTCCTCTTCTTCACGACGTCAGTCTCCTCCTCTTCTTCACGACGTCAGTCTCCTCCTCTTCTTCACGACGTCAGTCTCCTCCTATTCACGACGTCAGTCTCCTCCTCTTCTTCACGATGTCAGTCTCCTCCTCTTCTTCTTCACGACATCAGTCTCCTCCTTTTTTCTAAAGCATCTTCTCTCTCTTCAGCAGGATAACAGAAGGATAGCAGAAGTTTGATGTGTGGCTCCCAGCGTGCCCCTCCACGCCTCCTCACCCCAGCCTCAGCTTCACACATCAACCAATTAAAATGGTTTCCTAGCAACTCAAGTCAATATGTCTCTAAGCAACAGCTTTTTAGCCGAATGCAGGAGATGATTTTTGAGCAGAGGCACAGAATATCAAAGGCGCTCTCACAGAACCAGAGATCTATTCAGTGTCTCGTGAAATCAGAACCAGAACCAGCACTGCTCAGTATATGGTCACAGCAGAACAAGATTTCTCCTCATTATCCAGCCATATCAGTACCAGTTCTTTTTATTATTATTCATACTAAGATCAACATTAGTTATTGATCCGAGCCCGTTCCCTACGTTAAGTTAAGTGAATGAGGTAATTGAACCTCATTCACCTTTGACCCCCACATAAAACAGATTTCTAGGACTGCCTTTTTTCATCTGCGTAATATTTCTAAAATACAGAACATTCTGTCGCAAAAACATGCAGAAAAGTTAGTTCAAGTATTTGTTAGTTCCAGACTGGATAACTGTAATGTCCTACTAGCAAGTAGTCCAAATAAGTCTGTGAAGCCCCTCCTGCTGACCAGAACCAGAACCTGTTTAAGAGAACATATCTCTCCTGTATTAACTTCCCTTCATTGGCTCCTGGTAAAATCTTGAATAGAATTCAAAATCCTTCTGCTCAAGTACAAAACCCTTAATGGTCAGAACCAACGTATCTGAAGGAGTTCATAGTTCTATATTGTCCAACCAGAACTCTGTGCTCCCAGCATGCAGGGTTACTTGTAATACCTAGAGTCTCCAGAAGTAGAATAGGAGACAGAACCTTCAGCTATCAGTCTCCTCTCCTGTGGAACTATCTTCCAAGGTTCGGGGTCAGAGACCCTCTCTACATTTAAAAGTAGGCTTAAAGTTTATAATTAAGGCTAGTATTAGCTAGCTCTTAGCTATGCTGCTATAGAATCTCCCATGATGCAATGAGCTTTTCTCTCTTCCTCTCTCACTGTCCCTCTTTATACATCCCTCGTTATCCTTGTTATATATAACCTTGTTATACATCCCATGTTAGCATGAAACAGCGTTAACATGAAACGGCGTTTACATGAAACAGCATGAAACAGCGTTTACATGAAACAGCATGAAACAGCGTTTACATGAAACAGCATGAAACAGCGTTTACATGAAACAGCATGAAACAGCGTTTACATCAAACAGCATGAAACAGCGTTTACATGAAACAGCATGAAACAGCGTTTACATCAAACAGCATGAAACAGTGTTTACATGAAACAGCATTTACATGAAACAGCATGAAACAGCCTTTACATGAAACAGCCTTTACATGAAACAGCATGAAACAGAGTTTACATGAAACCGCATGAAACAGCGTTTACATGAAACCGCATGAAACAGCCTTTACATGAAACAGCATGAAACAGAGTTTACATGAAACCGCATGAAACAGCGTTTACATGAAACCGCATGAAACAGCGTTTACATGAAACAGCATGAAACAGCGTTTACATGAAACAGCATGAAACAGCGTTTACATGAAACAGCGTTTACATCAAACAGCATGAAACAGCATTTACATGAAACAGCATGAAACAGCGTTTACATGAAACAGCGTTTACATGAAACAGCATGA
The DNA here is from genome assembly GCA_037951165.1 of Lophius americanus. Taxonomy (NCBI): domain Eukaryota; kingdom Metazoa; phylum Chordata; class Actinopteri; order Lophiiformes; family Lophiidae; genus Lophius; species Lophius americanus. Next base: position 245,296 of record JBBDHG010000500.1, read on the forward strand.
AACAGCGTTTACATGAAACCGCATGAAACAGCGTTTACATGAAACAGCATGAAACAGCGTTTACATGAAACCGCATGAAACAGCGTTTACATGAAACAGCATGAAACAGCGTTTACATCAAACAGCATGAAACAGCGTTTACATCAAACAGCGTTTACATCAAACAGCATGAAACAATGCTTACATGAAACAGCATTTACATGAAACAGCATGAAACGTTTACATGAAACAGCATGAAACAGCGTTTACATGAAACAGCATGAAACAGAGTTTACGTGAAACGGCGTTTACGTGAAACAGCGTTTATGTGAAACAGCGTTTACATGAAACCGCATGAAACCGCATGAAACAGCATGAAACAGCGTTTACATTAAATGGAATGAAACAGCGTTTACATGAAACAGCGTTTACATGAAACGGCATGAAATGGCGTTTACGTGAAACGGCGTTTACGTGAAACGGCGTTTACGCGAAACGGCGTTTACGTGAAACGGCATGAAAAGCATGAAACCGCATGAAACCGCATGAAACAGCGTTTACATGAAACGGCATGAAACAGCATTTACATGAAACGGCGTTTACATGAAACGGCGTTTACATGAAACGGCGTTTACATGAAACGGCGTTTACATGAAACGGCGTTTACATGAAATGGCATGAAACAGCGTTTACATGAAACGGCGTTTACATGAAACAGCATTTACATGACACAGCATTTACATGACACAGCATGAAACAGCGTTTACATGAAACAGCGTTTACATGAAACAGTCCAAGTAAACCCCCCCGCTTTAGGGGGTTTACGTGGACAGCCCAGTCCCAGTACTCAATGGGAAGCCTTAAGAAGAAGATGGACTGAAACTAACTCGTCATGAAGGGTGTTCAAGTTTGCTGTAAGGAAAGAGGAAAGTCACCAGGAGAGCTGTTTCCTTCTTCTTGCAGATATCAGTTTTCTCAAAGAGATTTAACGGTTCCACGGCCGGAACAACAGAAGTTGGAAGAAGGTCTGAGTTTGGTTCTGAAACAGAAGGTATTCCAATAACAGGCGTCAGATTTCACGCTAGCATCCTCAGAGAGACAGCAGCAAAAGGAAGGGAGGAGAATGGAGGCAGAAAGCAAGGAGACAGCGGGAGGGAGAGACGATGGGAGAAGGTTACCAGAGAGAGGAGGGAGGGAAGGACAGGGAGATGAAGAAGAATGGAGAGAGATGAGGAAAGACAGGATGATGCCTCCTGTTCTGTTTGTGTTCTACTTTCTCACCCAAATCTCCATCAAACCCTGCCCTCCTTTCACACAATTACCCATCATCCACCACTCTCTCTGACACTCTCACTCCTGCAGTCCTCTGCATTATTCATGCACTGGGTGTAACCTCATCACATAACACACAAACATACACACAAACAGTCAGACACAAAGACCCACACACAGACTCACACACAAACCGACACACACAAACTGACACACACACACTCAAACAAAAACACCAACCCACACATACAGACTCACACACAAACCGACACACACAATCACACACACATATAGACTCACACACACACACACACACACAGTCACACACAAACACCCATACACACACATACAGACACACACAAACCGACACACACACACACATATATATACAGACTCACACTCACACATGTCCAGCAGACTCAGACTGTGGCTCTGTCCGCCTGTGGGTCTGTCCGCCTGTGGCTCTGTCCGCCTGTGGCTCTGTCCGCCTGTGGCTCTGTCCGCCTGTGGTCCTGTCACACTGTGGTCCTGTCCGTTATGTCAGACTGTGGTTCTTTCCGACTGTGGTTCTGTCCGACTGTGGTTCTGACTGTTATGTCAGACTGTGGTTCTGTCAGACTGTGGTCCTGTCCGACGGTGGTTCTGACTGTTATGTCAGACTGTGGTTATGTCTGACTGTTGTTATAACAGACTGTGGTTCTGACTGTTGTTATGTCAGACTGTTATATCAGACTGTGGTTCTGACTGTTGTTATGTCAGACTGTTATGTCAGACTGTGGTTCTGACTGTTGTTATGTCAGACTGTTATGTCAGACTGTGGTTCTGACTGTTGTTATGTCAGGCTGTTATGTCAGACTGTTATGTCAGACTGTGGTTCTGACTGTTGTTATGTCAGACTGTTATGTCAGACTGTGGTTCTGACTGTTGTTATGTCAGACTGTTAAGTCAGACTGTTCTGACAGACTGTTGTTCTGACAGACTGTTGTTCTGACAGACTGCGGTCCTGTCAGACTGCGGTCCTGTCAGACTGCGGTCCTGTCAGACTGTTGTTGTGTCAGACTGTTGTTGTGTCCGACTGCGGTTCTGTCCGACTGCGGTTCTGTCCTACTGTGGTTCTCTCCGACTGCGGTTCTGTCCGACTGTGGTCCTGTCAGACTGTGGTTCTGTCCAACTGTGGTCCGGTCCAACTGTGGTTCTGACTGTTCTGTCAGACTGTGGTTCTGTCTGACTGTTGTTCTGTCAGACTGTGGTTCTGATTGATCTGTCAGACTGAGGTTCTGACTTTTATGTCAGACTGTGGTTCTGTCCGACTGTGGTTCTGTCCGACTGTTGTTATATCAGACTGTGGTTCTGACTGTTTTTGTGTCAGACTGTTTTTGTGTCAGACCATGGTTTTGACTGTTGTCCTGTCATACTGGGGTTCCAAGAACGCACAGACTCGCTCCCTCTTTGTTCTCCTGGTTATACTGTCTAGGTCTCCTTTTCTCTTCCATCGATCCTCCTCTCCTCTCACTGCCATCATCCCACTCACATTATTGAATCCCCCCAACCCCCGGTCTGCTCCACCTTAATCTCCAAAGGGAGATGAGAGAGGAGATGGGGGAGGTTGAGGCTTGGAGGTGGAGGTAGACCGAAGAGGAGAGAAGAGGCGAGCATGGAGAGGAAGAAGAGACGGTTAAGAGGAGTTAGCTGTTAAACAGCTCGTGAAGGATCGTAGACCACCAAACTACATCGTCCTGAAAGAAGACTTTGCCGGAGTTTAGTGTCTGTGTGTCTTTGTTCGTGTGTTTTTGCTTGAAAAGACTAAAACATTAATGAAATGAGCTCATTAAACCTAGTTCTTAGAGAAAACTGACAGCAGATCACACACACACACACACCTTCAGGAGATTCTGTCCGTCCCTGAGGGAAGGACGATGTCTTTGTTCTTTTGTTCTGGAGAGGAGACGGAGACTTGCGATGCAGACTTCAACTCCACCTGCCTCCATGACAATGGTCCCAAAAATATCCTGCCTCCATGGCAACTGTCCCCCCACCTGCACAGACTCATCATCTTCCCCTTCATGAGCTGCAGCGAAGGCTGCTTTAATAAAGTCTGACATTAACAAACTAACCTGGGATCATTTCTGACTCCACCTGGTTTCGTGGTCTGTCATGAGACCGGGACAGTTTTTACTCTCGTTGAGACTCTTTTAATGAAGGAGCAGCTGATGGAACCATAATTTATCCTCACTCCTTTAGAGACACTTAGAGATTAAAAGCCCTCTTCTGAAATCATTCATGGACAGCATTGTAACGGCTACTGTTATACTGAAGCCTTAAAAATCATCCCACTTAAATATCCACAGAGCGATTTATTCTGTCTACATTGTCCAAAGACACAGATGTTTCCTAAAGTCTCAAAGATGTTTTAGAGTACTGTCTCTCTCTCTCTTTCTCTCTCTCTCTCAAAAAACACGTCGCAGCTGACAGCAGTCTGCCTGACAGGATGTGAACATTGCAGATGGATTTCACCACGATCAAACAGGGCAGCTGTAGAGAGGAGATGTTAGCTAAACAGAAACTTCAGGGGGAAATCTTCCCCTCCCGGAATCATCCGGCGCCACAGAATCCAACATGAAGAAACTCAGTCTGTTGGAGAGAATAATTACTTTATTTAAATAAACCTCAAGAAACAAACGTACACTAAGGTAGAAACAGGAAATTCCTTGAAACAATAAGAAGCAGTGGTTATAATGTTGTGGCTGATTGGTTTTCGTGCCTACATGCCACAGAATGCAGATGCTTTTGTTGTATTAATGATATGAAGCTGGTAATGTACGATCTTGTCTTCCAGTGAACCACAGGACCTACAAAAGCTCAAAATTTGTAGATCCAGTAAAGACAAAGTTAACCGTGGAGGAAGAAGCCCGAAAACATTCAACACAACAACCTTAATCAGACAATTCTAATTGAATCTGCCCAAAAACAGAGCAACTTTCAAGAAGCTAACGTTAGCAGAGCAGCCGACTAGCCATTACTTCCACTGTAATCCTTCAAAATAACAACCATTAAAATAAACTACTCGTTAAGTTTAAAAACTGTCAAGAGAAGAAAAAACTGAATTGGCGGTGCACCTCCCCAGCATGCGAGGACAGATTAGATTAAATTGTGCAGGACACCACAGACACTACTGCCACGACAGCCTAGAGCTAACAGTGAAGGGTTAGGGTTAGGGTCAAAAACATCCAAGATTTACCAACATGCCGTAATAGTGTAACAGCTGGAAATTGACCTACTGAGTTCTTGTGTATTACTATTTTAGTTAAGATTTTCAAATAATTTAATTTGAATATTTAGACACAATATCCCCAAATCTGCAAATTGTACAACAAGTCTGCTTCTGGACAGGGAGTGAAACCCCCGTCTCTGCTCTCAGATCCAATTAAGACCTACTGAAGCCATAAAATCTGAAACACACACACATCTCCCTCCCTCTACAAAACAGAAATCTGACTCTCCAGGAGGCTCGTCCCTTAAACAGGTGAAAATGTCCCTTTAGCCTTGAACCCGTTTTACGTTTCTTACCTTCTTAGTGAAGTCCATGGCTTTAAGGATGGACAGGTTGAGAGTCTCCAACGAGGCCAAAACTCCCTCATAGTCCCCCATGTGCTTAGCAAAGTAGTCTGTACACACACAAACACACAACACAAACAAACATACAAATATACAAAAACATACAAACACATATACACCCACCCACACACACACAAAGATTGAGACAATATCTGTTAGACTTTGAGAGGAACTCAATAACAGATACTCTCAGACAATTTTTTATTGATAGATAAGAGACAGAAAGTGTGAGTGTGTGTGTTTATTTATATTTAATAATTATAATAATAATACATTTAATTTATAATGCACTTTATATTTGGATCAAATCTCAATGTGCTACAAAGTAAAAGCAGATAAAAGCATCAATAAAAAAATAAAATAATAACTATATAAAAGCCTGACCAAAAAGCAGCAATGTTAATTAAAGTTATAGGTTCTGCTAAAAAGGAAAGTTTTAAGTCCTTTTTTAAATGTGTCAGTCGTCTGTGGAGCCCTGAGATGGTCAGGGAGGGTATTCCACAGACGAGGGGCAGCAGAACAGAAGGCCCGATCACCCATGGTGATGAACTTAGTCAGGGGAAGGAGGAGGCAGTATGATTGGGTAGAACGGAGGGATCGTGTCGAGGTCAGTGGGGTTCAATTCAGTTATTTGTGTGTATGTGAGTGTTTTTAGGTGAGTATTTTTTTATGCGTTTGTGTATCGGTATGTGTATATGTGTGTCTGTGATGAACGTGTGTGTGTATTTGTATGCGTTTGTGTGTCGGTAGGTGTATGTGTGTGTATATAAGTGTGTGTGTGTGTCTGAGTGTGTGTGATGAGGGTGTGTGTGATGAGGGTGTATGCACACACACACACACACACACACACCGTGTGTGTTTGTGATGAGCGTGTTTGTGTATATGTGTATTTGTATGAGTTCGTGTATCGGTGTGTGTGTGTGTTTGTATTTATATGGGTTTGTTGATCAGTGTGTATATGTGTATATATATGTGTGTGTGCGTGCAGATTCTTACCACACAGCTCCTTGGTGTCAACATTACTATCACAGCAGGGGATAGCAGGAGTAAGGAGGAGCAGCATTTGGAGAAGAAGAGGGAATGTAAGGTGGGAGGAAGGAAGGATGGAGAGAATAGGGTCAGAACCAAAGAAAAAACGTTTTTCATGCTTGTCTCTCTCAAACACAAACAAACAGGAACTCCTGGAGAAGGAGATCCACTGCCTAATGAAGAAGCCACTTCCACTTAGAGCCTTCACACCAAATGACTAGAATCACACGGTTGTTTGTCGTTGAACTGGACGACGTCTGAGGAGCCAGGATTTAGATTACCGAGCCTCCTGGAGAAGCTGGGGGGGGGCCTGAACCTGCTACTGTTTGAGGTGTAGGTGGAAAGAGTGCCTACGTCACCCTCCCGCCAACTCTAAGGGGACCCTTATGCTGAGCCCCGAAATTCCGGGTTGAGAACGAAGTCCCATCCTGATGAATTTAGTGTAGGATCAGGCCAAACTTGCTACGTGGTGTTTGGGGGCGGTTCATGGTGCGTCTCAGGGCGGAGAACCGGGACAATGGAGAATTGCTGGTTGAACTGGGCCATTTGTAGTTTGAGGGGCTCTGAACTTGCATATGTCTGTGAGAAGTGGCTGGGCTGTATGTGGGGAGGGGGCGGAGTCTAAAGTTGTGCTGTTATTATTTATGTTGTCTTTTCTTGAAATTAAAGGGGGTGAAAGTCCATTTTCTCCATCATTTCAATCAAAAAATCAATCTTTATTTATATAGCGCCAATTCACAACAACAGTTGTCTCAAGGTGCTTTCCAGAAAGAGCAGGTCTAGACCAAACTCTTTATAAAATTATCTACAGACACAACAAATTCCTCCTTGAGCAGCACTTGGCGACAATGGCGAGAAAAAACTGCCCTTTAACGGGCAGAAACCTCAAGCAGATCCAAGACTCAGGGGGGAAGGCCTACTGCCATGACCGGTCGGGTTTGAAAAAAAGAGAGTGAGAGCGAGAAAGAGAGAGACACAGGTGAGGAGAGATACAGACGGGGGAAAGCAGCTAAGATATCAGCTAAAATCCACTTTCTCCAACCGCTCCATGGTCGATAATAACATTAATATTAATGTAACATTTAGCGATAGCTTACGGGGAAATACTATACAATAATAATAAAAACAACAATAATCATCATCATGAGCGCCTTGTGATCATTGGACATCGAGCAGGTCCACAGCAGCAGGGCGAGAAAACACAAAGACTCCTGGGAAGAAGTCAAGTTAGTAACATGCATTAAACCATTTAACATGCATTAATCCACCAACATGCATTAAACCATTTAACATGCATTAAACCAATAACATGCATGAAACCATTTAACATGCATTAAACCATTTAACATGCATTAAACCAATTAACATGCATTAAACCATTAAACATGCATTAAACCATTTAACATGCATTAATCCATTTAACATGCATTAAACCATTTAACATGCATTAAAGTGAGAGGGATGTATAAAGAGGGACAGTGAGAGAGGAAGAGAGAAAAGCTCAGTGCATCATGGGAGATCCCCTAGCAGTCTAAACATATAGCAGCATAGCTAAGAGCTAGCTTTTGCCAGCCTTAATTATAAACTTTATCATAAAGGACATCATTTGTTTCTTTCTGCTATCTCTCATTATGTCAACTATTACATACAGAACTCTATAAGAAGAAAAAGGAGCTTCCAGAAATACGGACATGCACACACCCACAGTTATATACACTTACGCACATATGCACACACACACATATACACACACACACACATATGCACACACACACATATGCACACACACACACATATGCACACGCTGCAGTAATGCTGACCTGGTGTTATCAGAGTCAATGGTGTGAAACAGCTTCTCCAGCTCCTCCTCGTTGAGTGTTCCATCCGAGAAGAAAGCCTGGAACTCTTCCAGAGAGAGCTTCCCGTCATCTACAGGAGACACACAAACCCATACACACACAGAGAGATATGGGTGTGAAATTATTTCTGGTAGAAGATGCAGTTGTGACAACATTCGTTGAAATCATCTCCACCTGCTACACAAACTGAACTCATCAACTCACTCATCTCATACAGTGCAGACTGAATTTAAACTTTGATGCTCAGGGAGGCGCTATAGCTCACCCATACAAACAGAAACATCTACAAGACGTTCAAAATGCATTCAGAGCAATAAATGAATGAACCATCCAGGAGACCAGGACCCAGGGTGGAGATCTGGGTCTGCTATTTGACCAGGATCCAGGAAGGAGCTCCAACTGTGGAAGCGCAAGTTGTATTCTATTTTGATGTTAATGTCACATGATGGGCCAGTCACATGATGGGCCAGCCGCATTAGACTGTGAATCGTTAATGGACTATACTTATTTAGCGCTTTTCTAGTCTGATCAACCACTCAAAGCTCTTTACAACATGAATCAGCATTCACACGAACATTCATCTATTCAAACTAACAGTCATCTATTCACACGAACATTCACCCATTTCATTCATACAGTGATGATAGAGGCTGACATGAAGGCACCACATGCTAATCAGGTATGGTAACAAATAACCCCCTCATCCATCACCAATGAAACAACCATTGGGAGAAACTCGGGGTTCGGTATCTTGCTCAAGGTCACTTGGACATGTGGACTGCAGTGACTGGGGATCGAACCAAGACTATCCGATAAGCTGACAACCGCTCTACCAACGGAGTCACGTTAGACCACGTGATGCCCTGTTTATATTTTGCCGATAAAATTATAAATTGAACCCTAAAGGATGATATTGGTTTTCAAAAGTATGTATCTTCTCGGCAACCTCAGCGGAGCCCCTCACATGCTGGAGAAGCTGGAAACCTGGAAACTTCTGGCGACCCACCTTCTCACTGTTTTACAGTTGTTTCACACTCCATGCTTCAAGGAAGCCCTTGGATAAACACTATGAATGTCATCATGAGGTTTAATATTCTGCAACCGATCAGACAAGTAGTTTCAGGAACAGGACCAGGGCCAGCACCAGGACCAGGACACACAAACCCAAGAAGCCATTGAAGGTCCATTTAAAGGTTTTCACCAGTTATTCACATGACTCTTCGACCCGAGAACCAACAGCATACATATGTCACCAGGTTCGTAGACGTGAGAGGAAGGAGCCTATCCGAGTGTGTGACTCCGCCTCCAGATGATGTCATGAGCTATGACATGGCGGCGTGTCAGAGTCATCAGTGATTGATGAAGAGACCACCGGTCTCTTCACTGGAAGACAACATCGTTCATTCCCAGCTTCATATCATTAATGCAACAAAAGCATCTGCATTCTGTGGCATGTAGGCACGAAAACCAATCAGCCACAACATTATAACCACTGCTTCTTATTGTTTCAAGGAATTTCCTGTTTCTACCTTGGTGTACGTTTGTTTCTGGAGGTTTATTTAAATAAAGTAATTATTCTCTCCAACAGAATGAGTTTCTTCATGTTGGATTCTGTGGCGCCGGATGATTCCGGGAGGGGAAGATTTCCCCTGAAGTTTCTGTTTAGCTAATATCTCCTCTCTACAGCTGCCCTGTTTGATCGTGGTGAAATCCATCTACAATGTTCACAGCTCCGATTCAGCCCCGGCTCCACAGCAGCCATGACTCCTTCTAACCCCCCTCAGTGGAGCGGCGCTGGTTAATTCAGCACTGACCTAGTTTGCTGCATGCAGCCTTCTACAACCAGATCAGACCCACAAAGGAGTTCTCCAGAACACGTCACAAAGACACCCACCAGGCTGATAACCACCTTACCTAGTTAACCAACCTGGATCACGCAGAGAAAACTCATGGTGAGTATTAATAAACAGAAATTCTGCTCTAAAAGCCATGGTGTGTATTAATACACAGAAATACTGCTCTAGAACCCATGTGTGTATGAAGGACTAATTTTCAGCATCTCCACTATCTCAGATGAAGCCCAGGTCTCAGGTTTGGAGATGAAGCCCTGCTCTGGAATAATGGTAGTGAGGCTATCAGAGAACAGAGCTGAGGAACACCATCTCCTCTGGACCATCAGGACAGAACCAGAGGCTACTACACAACATATTCTACAAGACGGGGCTAGTGCACTCACTTAATGTGTGTGTGTGTGTGTGTATTTTTGTTTGTGGGTGCGGGAGACAGTGTGTGTGTGTGTGTGTGTGTTTTTGTTAGCTTTTATCCAGTCCTCACTAAACGTAATTTACAATAATGCAGGTGTGAGTGTGTGTTTGTGTGTGAACTCCCATCTTCTCTGTGCAAACTGTGGAGAAGTTTTTATCACTCTTCTTCCTGCTGGTCCCACTTTCTGCAAATCCCTGAGGCTGAGAGACCACCACACCACATGTCTGGCACACACAGTGGCATCCACACACACACCCTTACACGCACACACAATGTCTCACACCCACATTAACTCTGGGTTTCCGCCTTCAGTCTCTCTCGTTTTTCTTTATTGAGATTTTTTGGGCACATCACAGTGATGGTTGTCATAACAACAAGAGAAGTGGAACAGACCATCCATAAGGACTCATATGGCCTCGTTTATCTCCCCCAGGACACCAATCACACACACAGAAAAGTGTTTCCTGAATTTTTTCTCAGTTCTGATCTGTGTTATTTTGTAGAACCATTATTGTTGTCAGCTCTTGGTTGTATTTCCTGTTTTATTTTGAAATCTCAGCTCTATCTTTTCAGCTGTCTTCTTCTTCTAGTTTCTCGCTGAGTTCCATTTCCTTTGGTTGTCTCCTGTCTGTGAATGGGTGTGAATCCTGACTCCCCTGATTTCTCCATTATCTCACCTGCCCTCTTAAAGTTCACCGGATTGAAATGTCTTCTTTTTTTGGACTATGTCTTGTTATCAGACGGTGAATGGCGGTTCTCATATTCGGAATTCTGTCACTTTGAAATGATTCTAATCAGAGAGAGGATGTGGCTTTAGTTTCTTCTTCTTACTTTAGGTGTTGATTCTCTGACATGTGGTCCAGGATTGCATGAGAGGGGCAAACAATGATGTTCTGCAGCACAAACTGCTGAAAAGGTTCATGCTGCTTCTGATAGTGACGTCAACAAAGTGACAGCACAGAGACATTGCCGAAGAGATCACAGTGACATCACATATATCACAGAGACATCAGTTACATCAAAGTCACATCACAGAGACAAAAAAAAAGGGATATTCATCTGATTATGCAAGTAATTTTAATGTTATGGCTCATTGGTGTAAGTTTTGTCCAGATTGTCAACATGACGCTCGAGTAGTTCTATTTAATTTGTTTTTTCTCGTTTGCATATTCAACTGAGAAGGTTGGTGCTGGTAACCTCAGTCAGTCTCATCAGAGGTTGAATGTCTCACTCAGACAGAGGTTGTGCTGTTGAACCAAACCCACCAGCGTTAAACCCTTGAAATGGTCTCTACTCTGGGCTCAGTGGGTAGAACAGTGGTCCCTAAACCTGGAGACCAGGGTTTCATCTCAACCCCTGACATAAATGGCGAGGGCTGGGCACTTCCAGTCCAGTCTGAGGTTCCAGATAAGATGTTTCACCAGAACATGACCCGGTGTTTAGGATAACTAAACCTCTCCTGCCCGTCTCTACCTAAAGCTGTTAAATGAGACACTCTGGTCTACCTTCTCTCCTGTGTTTACCACGCTGTCATGAAGCGCTGTTGCCTAGCGACACCGGCAGCTGAAGCTGAACCGCCAGTCAAGTTGAAACAGAGGCTCAGGTTTGTCCGGTTTTGTGTGATCAGGATTAGGTTCTTCTCACCCCAACGCCTTTGTGCACTCCTTCCACAAGACAGTGGAACCAAACGCAGAAGACAGGAAACCAGTGAGGCAAAGAACGGTTAGTATATCTCCACTTTGAGAACCGTTGTTTGACTGACGTGCTGAGTGTTTATGTCTCAGACACGGCACTGGATGCCAGCTTTGAAGTTATTAAATGTAATCTGACAGAGATTCAGTGAGCTGTGTTGGCAGCGTGGGAGCAGCTGTGATGGGTTGGGGGTGGGGTGGGGTTGGGTATGGGTTGTACAGTTTCAGGTGGTGAGGCAGCAAAATATAGGGTTAGGGTTAGTCACCGACAGCCAGGAGGTAATTTGGTTGAAGCCTTTTCAATGATGGTTCATAGTAAAACACTCCATCACTTCCTGTTTGGCTGTGGTGACCTCCGAGAGATTTTGTTCAGTCTCAATCACAGTCTAACAGATACGCTGAGTCTTAAATGATGCATATTTATTGTTCCTGCTACAAACAGTCTTGAATTGTTTTTTAAGAAAGGTGGTATTCAGCCACGATGAGTCCAAGAGGTTGCGGCTAAATAATAAAACCTCATAAAGTAATATTTCACATGGATTTCACAGGTGTAAAATTAACTTCTGACACACAACCATGTGTTAAAAAACTAAATGGATTATTTACTGGTTATATAACACCCTTCTGCAAAAACCACTCAAGCTTCTTTCCCACCAAAAAAGGACCAGGTGCTGGTTCCAGGCTGTGGCTGGAGATGGTTCTCAATTGGTTCAACTGAAGACCGGACTCGGGTTTCCACTGGTTAGAGGGCCACGTCATTGGGTCACTGAAAACGTCTTGGGTAGCTCTCCATTACCAGCAACCTCAGCGCAGAGACCATAGACAGTCCAATGCATCTGGACTTTGGTGACTACACTGGTATTCAAACATGATTGCTTAAGAAGATTCCTCCGTAAAATGTAAGACGCTAAAGTCTTACATAACATTGACTTCCCTGCTGACACGTTTGAATGAATAAAAAATGAAATAAAAAAATAAATAAATCAATGAATCAATGTTTTTAGATGAGCATGACTGCTAATGGCCTGAAAATGACCTGTTGTGGGCTCCAGAGCATCTGTGAGGGACATGGACACATTTTCACTGAGGAACCCTGAAAACACTCAGGTCCTCTTAAAGCTTTTCTAACGTCCTACTTTAACAGACACTAGAGGGTTTATTAACGGTCTACTTTAACAGACACTAGAGGGTTAATTAATGATCTACTTTAACACACAGGGTTTATTAAGGGTCTACTGACTGAATTGTAGCCTTGAAACATATGTTTGCGTTGCTTGTTTTTGTTTCCAATTTAATTATAATTTAAGAATATTTGGCGTCTTTCTAGTGCGGCTGTTTTAGCAGAGTAGGGGAAACTGATGTGCTCACAGTTCTGGGCTCATAAAGATGGATCAGTGCTAAGCTGTGGATATCTAAACGGGCCTGAATCACAGATGAACACAGTCACTGTCTGAGGGTACTCTATCCTGGTTGATTCCTCCGAGAGATATGAAGGCAGAGTGATCACACACACACACGTACACGCACACGCACACGCACACACACACACACACACACCCCTCCACTCCTGATTGACAGGTCCCAGCCACTCCTCATTAAAAGAGAAAAAGTCAGAAATTAACAGCCACAGTAAGATTCTATCCCAACATTATGCTAATGGCAAGACCAAACCCTGAGCAGCTTCAACTCTCATCAGAACCGTTGCCAATCATCTGCTGTCACCATGGGAACTGCGTTCTGACGAAGGGGCAGAGCACTAAGGACCATGGCAGGTACCCCCATTTTCACCAATCAGTTGAATGCAGTATTTTTCATACAGCGAGCCCAGAGGGCACTCTTTAAAACATGGATGGCCAAAGTTGAAATGAGATGCAGCATAGTGGGTGCACATATGCCCCACAGCAAGAAGGGTCTAGGTTCAAATCCCCTTCTGGGGCCTCTCTGTGTGGAGTATATTCTTCAGCCTCCTTCCACAGTTCACAAACACAGAACAAAAACTCTCAAGGGTGAACCCCGCCTCTAGCCGGAGTCAGCTGGGATAGGCCCCAGTCCCCTGCTCAGGATAAGTTTTCCGATACCATTCACATCTGCAGATGTTGCTGCTCCTTCAACACCACACCCAGAACCCACAGCCTCACCCTGTGATTATAAAAATATCAAACATTTAAATGTAGGCCAAACATTTTATTTCTCTAATTTGGTTCTTGCTCCTGAACATATCTTAATTAAAGACGTAAAAGTAGACTAACTTCATCATGATACTTGTAAACAAACTTCCCCTTAGCTCCTCCACTGTACCTGACAATGAGCCCCCCCCTCCATTTCCTGTCTCAGCATAGAAATACTTTTGAAGACATAGCCTTAGATGGAGATTCCCACCTGCTTTGGGATGGTTTCCCAAACAACACAACTTTGAGAATACCTGACCCTGATCCGTTTCTGGTCACACAGCGTCCAGGAGCTGAGCCTCCATCAGACATGCCACATTTACTGGATCCACCCAATGGACAGGGATTCAGCCCTGGGCTGTAGGCGGAAGACGGCCCCCAGTGGCTCCAGCAGCCAGATGTGGCGCCATAGCAACTCCTGGGCGCTGAGCAACACAGCGGGGAGGCGAATCATTTAAATTCTAGTCTCCCCTTGGGTAGTCGGGTACTTTGGTGCCGAACCCTGAATATGGGCTGCTTGTACACATCCATGCAGAGCGCGAGGTGGGCAGGCAGAGAAGCTCCCACATCAGGGTCAGAGGACATTTCATCCTACGAAACAAATTTCTGCAGATTTCCCAACATTCCAAACAGAGACAAGAGATTCTTACAAATCCATGTTTGGCCATGAACAGTTAGAATAATAATTTTAAGATTTGAGAACTGGGGATTTTGTTGGCCTCTAGAATTCCAGATCTCAATCTAATCAAGCATCTCTGGGGTTTTCTGGACCAATAAGTCTGATCAATGGAATCTCCCCCTCACAAAACCAGGGCTTTAAAGAACTTCTGCAAATGTGTTGATACCAGATACCTTGATTGGTTGGGTCAGAGCGGTTTTGAGGGCAAACGGTTGACTTAAACATATTAGGCAAGTGGTTATAATGTTATGGCTGATCAGTGGACTACTGATTTGGCCTTTTTGGACCCCTGAATTGTGCAGGACAGAATACCAAATGTTAAACATGAACGAAAAAGTTATTGAACTAGAAAAAGTCCAAACACACAAACAAACACAACACACTCAATAAGTGAGACGAATCAGTCCAGGGCACAATACAGTGGGTCTGATTGAGTGTAACACACACACACACACACACACACACACACACACACACACACACACACACACACACACACACGTTACTTACTCTCTCTCACGCACACACGCACGCACGCACACACGCACGCACACGAAAACACACACACACGCACACGTACGTACCGCCGGTGCGCCACGTACTGCGGGCGACAGCGCCCACACACACATACATTGTTTCACTCCCTTCCGTGTTTGCCGAGTAATAAAAACGTATTGCCAGTATTTCTCTTCCCAATTGTCTCAGTAGCTAGACCAAGGGTGCACACTTGGTTGTTCTGCTTTCTTTATAAACAAACATTTACACGCATGTTAGTTCACTCACCTGTCGTTGAAACGCTGCCCGCTCAGCATCACGTCGCCCATTGATCAGTTTGACAGGCAAACAGGGGCGTAACTATTTCCTCTATTTAGGAGGGCACTTTTGCGCACCTGCAGAGTCATGTGGTCAGCATAATCATGTTTATTAATTTAACGGAGGATTAACTTAGTTTGGTTGGCAAAAGAGTGTGGACAAAGGTTAAAAAATTACTAGGTTAATTATACTAAAGCCTAAATAGCTGCAAATGGGTTAATTGCTGAGAAATAAACCAATATTGTTTTCTGATGTAAGGGAAACGCCCAAGGGGGAGGGGCTATTACTTTAAAGGGGGCCATCTTGGCTCTGGTAGAGTCAGTCTTGATTTGGTTACAGAGAAGGTAACAGCTAGTGACTGTGTATTCTGATTGATTTATTTCCCCTGCCTGCATGGACTTTTGGGGAGTTATTGAAGGACCGCTTTCAGGGAAGTTTGTGACTTTCTTTTTATATAGTTTTTTTCCTGAAAATGTTTTGCATCAATTTTTCAACTGTTGTAATTATTTTCACTGTTTGAACTTTGGGAGGCCAGCAGAATGAAAAGACACCACGACTATGACAGTGTTTTGGAGTTTTTAAAGATTTTTAAAAAGAACCACGCAACAGAGTGGTTGAAAAGTCCATTTGGCCAATCAATGATTTTCTCTCCCACTTCTGATGCTGAAGGACAGATTCTGGCTGGGCTGATCACAGGCTTTGCTCTGGTCCTAATGACTTTTTTCCATTCATTATTTCCCTGACCTTTGGTTTCAAACCTTCCCTTACTCATGAGATCCATCAACAAGTGCCAGACTGGCGAAGACCTGTATGAAGGTTGAGTAAGTGTGATCCTGGAAAATCTGTGATGGAGGTGTGGTCTTGCTGAAGCAGCTGGTCTCCGTGGTTTCTGGCTTTGTTTGATTTATGACTCATATCAGGATGCGGAAAAACAGAACGGCCGCTGAAGTCTGTAAACAGGAAGTGGCACCATGGATCTACTGAGTTACAGCAGCAGCTCACTTTTCTGTTAGCTAAGGTATCATTAAGAACATAAAGCAGTCCTTTTTGCACGCTACCCACCGATGCCCAGTGAAATAAAGTCAAGCTTAACTTGAACAGAATTTGATTCCAATAAGATGAATGAGGAGAGAGAAAAAAAGGCTGTCGACGGGCAAGCGGCATAACGGAGACAGCTGTGAATGAAACAGCTGCTGTCCTGTTTAACTAGAATGCATGATCTGACATTCTTCTTTCTTCCTACTTCTTTCCCTCTACCATCTGCTCCCTCTTTCTCTCTG
Source organism: Lophius americanus (assembly GCA_037951165.1). Classification (NCBI taxonomy): domain Eukaryota; kingdom Metazoa; phylum Chordata; class Actinopteri; order Lophiiformes; family Lophiidae; genus Lophius; species Lophius americanus. Next base: position 261,946 of record JBBDHG010000500.1, read on the forward strand.
TCTCTCTCTCAGCTGCACACTGATGCTTGCAGGATTAAAGAACGGTTTGATCCACTTGAGATCATTCTGACAAGTTGCAAATATTTCAATACTCATTACGGTACCAGATATGTGTAACTGGTTCTGATGGTTTCAGAGTCTGGATTCAGAGGTGGGTTTGTGCTAACTAATGTAATAAAGGATGAACTTTGGTTCACACATGAACCCTGGAAAAGATCATTCATACAGTAGAGCAGTCAGTGGTGGGAAATATCAGTTTGATGACACAAACTCTACGACCACTTCTTCTACTACTTTAAGCTAAAGCTGCTAGTGTGCGGAGCCGTCGTCACCCAGTCGGAGGTTTGGCTGATCCCTGCAATCTACCTGTGATGGGTTCCTTGAGCAAGACCTGAAACCAGTGCGTCTGTTTGTCAGATGAACATCCACATGAATGGTAGGAACCAAGGTTTCCCAGCAGAACATGGTCCCCACCGATTGAGGGTTTATTTATGTTGCAGGACGGATGGGTTTCACTAAAAAACTAGTCAAAGAAAAGCTTATCACTTACTCCATTTATTACAGATGAATAACCATCTTCTATTGTAGCTCAATTTAATTATTAACTATTCTCACATTAAAATACATTACCATTAGCAAACAAATAATCACTCTAAATATTGTTTAATTAAATGAAGAAAAAAAATAATAACATCAAAATAAATGTCCTTTTGAATGAGTAAACATTTGAAATAAATGTCCAATGGTCGGTTAAATACAGGAAGCAGTTTGCAGCATTGCTAAGGTGGGCCTGTTCTTTGAAAACCAATAGTGGAAGTGTAGCTATGACTCCTGCCGATAACGATCCCATATCTATGAGCAACTGCCATTCGAATTTGACTCTGTATGCAACTCTATCTGTTTATGGCATAAGCACATTCTCATGTTTCCTGTTGCTGAGCAGAGTGTTTCAAGTGCTCTAATTTTTGAAGGATCTCAGCAAAAGTAAAGGTGGTCAACGTTGTGTATGTGTTCTGATGAAGTTAGTCCGAACAATAGTTCGTAGTTTGCCTCTCTTTATCATTTAAAAAAATATTCAGAGTAGCGCCTGGGGTCTCTAAAACACTTTTTCTAGTATATACAAATATGTTTCTACATCATTGTTTATTGTTTGATTATGGTCACACCGTAAATTATAGTCTGGTTAGCCTCTTTATTCCAATTCCATTATATGTTAGCATTAAGTAAAAAAATAAATGGATCGTATAACATACACTTAGGCTCAGACTGGACGGGTCACCCAGAGCCTTATGCTGGTCCATTTTTGCTGCTTGCAACATCAACTTCAGAACAAAATGTAAACCTGCTGCCTAATATATCCCACCAACTGACAGGTAACCATGGTAACAAGGTAACATATCCCACACACTGGCAGGTAACCGTGGTAACCAGTTAATATATCCTACACACTGACAGGTAACCATGGTAACAAGGTAACATATCCCAAACACTGGCAGGTAACCGTGGTAACCAGTTAATATATCCTACACACTGACAGGTAACCAAGGTAACAAGGTAATATATCCCACCCACTGACAGGTAACCAGTTCATGGAGATGGTACTCCCTGATGGCAGTGATCTCTTCCAGCAGGATGATTCTCCCTCACTCACTGCAGGAATGTTTGCGGAACTGGACAACCATTTCAAAGTGCTGGTTGGACCTCCGGATCTCAGTCCAGTTCAGCTTCTGTGGGATATTCTAGACCAACAGGTCTGATACATTGAGACTCCACCTCACAGCGTCCCACTCTTAAACGATCTGCTGGAGTCCAGGCTTTCACAATTCAGAGATGTTTTGCTTGGTTAAAGCGGGACCTTCAAACTATTATATATAGGTATAATGTTATGGTTGATGATGTTAACACATCTGCAAACTAAGTGATGAGAAGTACTTCCTGCTGAAACACTGCTGCATAAATCAGCTGTGATAAACGCACACGCACACACACACATACATAGACGCACACACATACATAGACACACACACACAGACACACACACACATACATAGACACACGCACACATACATAGACATATACACACACACATATATACACGTATACACACACACAAACACGTATTCGTACACATAAACACGTATACACGTATACACACATAAACACGTATACACACACATATACACACATAAACACGTATAAACACGTATATACACATATATAAACACACATATACACGTATACACACACATAAACTCGTATATACACACACATAAAGGCGTGTATACACAGACACATATATATATATATATATATATATATATGTATATATATATATATATATATATATATACATACTAGCACACACTGTTGCTGGTACAAGAGCTTAGGAAGAGGAAGGTCTGCTTTTAAAATCTGTGTAACGAGAGTGAGGACAGAACGGAGCCAATTAAAGCTGGATGACTGTCACACTCAGGTTTCTCCCTCCTTTCTCAGATTCTCTTCTCTCTGCACCTTCTTCTCCTCTGAACAATCCTCCCCTCTTCCTGTTAGCATCTCCTTTCTCCCCCCCCCCCCCCCTCTCTCTCTCTCTCTCTCTCTCTCTCTCTCTCTCTCTCTCTCTCATTAAAGCGTTTCTTTGGTCCCCTAGAGAGCAGCAGGATAAAAATAACTCTTCTTCTGCTTCTGCTCGCTGTTTTTTTCTTTTCCATTGGCTTTCCATACATCAAACAAGAACATTTCTTCACAGTAACACTCATTTCTTCTTCTACTCAGTATGTTCCTCACTGACTCTCAGCTCATCGTCCCCCACCCTCCTCTCACTACTGTCACCACACTCATATCTCCACACTCCTGTCGCCACCCAATCACCAGACTATCTTTAAACTCCTCTCACCACACTACTATCACCACACTCCTTTTCTTTACACTAGTCAACACACTCCTATAACCACAATGTCACCACACTCTTGTCTCCACACTCCTGTCTCCACCCTCCTCATCACACACTCCTGTCTCCACCCTTCTCATCACACACTCCTAGAACCCCACTGTGTCCACACGGTGACTTCTACACTCCTGTTATCCCAAAAATGAATATGATTCAGCAGCTGGTTTGTGCTGGATCATCTTTCTTTTTCCCCTAACTTTCTCTCTCTCTCTGCTTGTTGGCATTTCAGAGATACTGGTTTTAAGATATCTGTCGTAAAAAACCGACACATGAACTTCGCACAAGATGAGAACTCCACCTGCTGTAGGTGGTCAAGAATGAAATCAATGTTTCTACTCGACCGATGTATGTAATAGATGTCATTAACCTAAAAAAAAAAAACAGCATGAAGGTGAGCAGATATCTCCTATGTAGACCCTCAGGAGCAACAACAAGCTGGGATCAGAAGCATCTGAAACACAGAGGAAGTCTAGCAGCATGGGCAATGAGGGTTAGGGTAAGTAGCAGCAGTTAGTAGTAGAGACAGTAGGATTAGGGCTAGCAGTAGTAGATATTATTAGAGAAAGACAGTAGGGTTATGGCTGGTATCAGTAAGTAGTAGAGAGACAAAGTATAGTTAGTAGTAGAGACAGGAGTAGGATTAATGTTAGGAGTATAAGTTAGATGTAGATTGTAGATAGATAGAGAGAGAGAGAGAGAGAGAGCGCAGATGGTAATGGAGCTCCATGGTTCCTATCACTCTTAGCTGAACTGAGGATCATGGGAAATGTGATGTTGGTTTGATATGGTTTAGAGGGGTGTAACGATCCTCTTAGGACAGACGTGTTGCAGGACAGAGGGGCACAAACATTAACTGGAAGGCCAGAAGCGAAGCTTAGAGGTTGTGATGGTCAAATAGATTCAAGGACGGAGCTGTGCAACTTATCTTGCTACACCTCGAAGAACACCAGCAGAGAAGAATAAACAATCAAAGACAAGAGGTTGAACTCTTTAGCAGGGCTGAAGTCTCCGTATGCCTGTGTAGACCCTTATTGTCTGTTTGTTTCTCCACATCTCTGATGTTCTGATCTGATGGATGAGTTCTCTCCATCCAGACAAAGCTAGAGATGGATCGTCAACATCTTGATGCAGCATCATGGATCCTCTAAAAAGGAATGAAACACGTCGCAAAGGCAATTGAAGAAAATCCTTAAATGGACTCACCATCTTTGTCGGCTCTTCTGAATATCTGTGGACAGAAAGCATGAGGGTGTGATAAGAACGTTTTAAGAAATCTGATTTCAGCAGAACAAACAGGAAGAATAAGACAGCCACTAAAAACCAAGGATTTCAAACCCCTCTCATTCAAGACTAAATTCAAAACCCCTCTGGTTCAAGACTGATACCAAAGCTACTTTGATTCAAGACTGATTTCGAACCCAGGATCGGGTTGGGTGGAGGAGGTCAGTGGGGGTGGGGTGTCATCTGAAGACGAAGTACCATCTAACCTTAAGCCAAGAACTGAACATCTAATGTGTTTGTAGAGGGGGTCTCCTCCAGTGCTAAGAATCACCTTAAAATCAGTTTTACATGTAAAACTCTTAAAAAGAGAAATGACAAAAGTAAAAGGTAAAACTATTTTTTGTTTATTTTTTATGGTTTAATATATGCGTGAAGTTTGGTGAAGATATGGTCCAGACAAGACGTCCGACCTTCAGACTAAATATCGAAGCTATGTTTGCATGGAAACGACAAAAATCAACGTTTCACAAAATTTCTAAATGTACATCGTGTTATAATATGAAAATTAAATCTAAAATGTGTTACTGAAATTACTCAGGGTATTTGGCTTGTTGGAATAGAATTAGACACTTTCTTCTTCCAACTATCATTCATCAAACCAGCATCTACCATCCATACATAAATCCACTATCATAGTTATCATTATTGTTCCTCATCTGGCCATGAACGTAACAACATCTTTATTATCATTGTTCCTCATCTCACATCTGTGGAACATTGTTCCACAGACACACCCATCCATACATACACACACGCGCACATACACACGGGTCATGTGAACCTGGACAACTGATATGATTCCGGTTCTACCCTGCTGGAGCCTCGGATGAGCTGAGGACACGTGACGTATGGTTCAGGAGGAGGAGAGGATCCGGACGACCATATGAAGTCTGAGGTCCTGACAGGGATCCATGGAATCAGACAAACTAAACCTGAAGACCTGGTTCTACAAGATAAGAGACGCTCAGTCTCCTGGGGTTCGCAGGTTTGATTCGGAACACACAATCAATCTTCTCTCTATACCAGATCGTTGGACCTTCAAAGGGCGTCAGTGATCGCAGATCGCCCCAGACCGCGCTCATTGGCACCGGTCCGCACTCACTGGCACCGGTCCGCGCTCACTGGCACTGGTACGCGCTCACTGGCACTGGTCCATGCGCATCGCTCACTCCATTCCGCGCACCTTCCCACCCAACCACCGCGTGCATGATCGTCATACTTACATCCAGAATAACGGAGATGCCTCTCCGCGGTTCAGGGGCGAAGAACTGCTCCTGGGCCACGGCCACCTCCTCCCGACTGGAAGCGAACTCCCGGCTGGAGATGTTCTTGTTGTCGCTCATTTTGGTGACGATCCAGCGGACGAGCCCGTCGATTCCACCGGGCTGAGCGCCGCTGTTTACAGTCTGCGCTGCCGTCGTGGACTCGCTGTCCTGTCCGGCCGAAGGTCTGGGGGACTCGCAGTTGTCCTGTGCTCGAAGTTTGGCTTGTTCTTTGTTGAGCAGTTTGTGGACTCCGTCCCGACAGTACCGCGCTGCCTGCTCACACATCCTTTTGCTGCGGAGCGCTCATGCTGCGCTCTATGGGGGGAGAGAGCCCCCCCCCCCCCCTCCTGTTACATCACAGACAACCCCCCCTTAAAACACACCCACCCATCCCGCAGACCAGAGATGCCCCCAGTGGTTCCTCTAAAAACACGGCTGCTTGGACAGGAAGTTTGTCTTACGTCAGATTTGCATCTCCACGGGTTCGACTTGAGACATTTTATTCTTGAGAAAAAAAATAAAACTATATGCTCTTATCTTCATATTGTGACGGCCAATTTCATAACGCCTTCCATGTAAGTCCCTCTCGCGCTGAGCAGGCGCGAGCAGAAAGGCTGGAGATGAAGACCCGATGGACAAGTGATCTTGAGATGAGATTGTGCCACCGTTGACACCACTTTGAAGCTCATCGGGAATAAAATGACTGTGGACTTTAGGTTTTAATTAAGTCTCAGTCCTGGAACAATTTGGGTCAATCCATGCCTCCATTCAGCTATAGGACAGTTTGGACCTTCTGAGATAGAGTGAGACCACTTTCTCTGGGTCTCTGGAGATTTTTCACAAGTTTCGTTTATTTTTCTGCATGCTCTCAGCTGGACGCGTCTGCCATCCGTCTCACTCTCTTCAAACCCGGTTGAAGATCAGAGGTGCCAACTTTTGACCAAGTCCTCCAGCTTTCTGCTGAGAAGCTCCTGAGTCAGCTCCACAGCAGGTCGCTGAAAGCTCAGGCATTGAAGATGACCAGAGGACAGGAGAATAGAAATGATGCTGTGCAAACAGCAGCCAAGACATGACTGCCTCCATGTGGAGACAGAGCTTCTCTGCAGGTAATGGGACCTCCGACCCCTCAGGTGGTCTGCAGTATGGTTCTATGGATGATCCTCCATGGGCTCAGGGACCCTCTGGAGAACCGCTGTGATCGTCACTGGTCCTTCAGATACCGCTCCAGACGCTTCCATGTGACCCACACGCCATCATCAACAACAACCAGAACCACCACTGACTCCTCTTGACCTGCTTCGTCTGAGACGGACTGACACAGAGGAGAAGACGTGTCCTTTGCTCAGAAGAGTTTCAGTGATAGGAAATGTGCTGTCCTCTGGGCCGAAGAGAAGAAGTCCAGCTCCTCTGTAACAGATCAAAGGTCAAAGCCAGAATCTGTGATGGGTATTTTTAACTGCAGGAATCAGAATTCCACTTTAAAATTTCACCAATTAGTCTGCTCGCCTTCAACGCTTCCTGGCCGTTAGAAGAAAAAATGATGCAAGACTGTTGAAAAGATCATGTGGATCTTTGGTACAAGACCCCGGTTCAGACCTTAAGGAACAGGAGACGTCTCTGCCGAGGTCTCTCCAACGTCAGGTACCAGGAAGCAGCCCTTCCTGCTGACTGTGATTCTGGGAACCGTGAGCTCATGCCGGAAAAGCCGGCGGTGCTGATGAGGCTCCAGTAGGAGAGGAGAACCTGCAGCACCATGTTCTCCATGGAGATGTGGATCCAACTCCCTCCAGGCCCCTGTGTCTCTTTGGGTGGCTGCGGTACTGCTGAGAGTGGCTAGGAAGAGCAGAGGTGTCAAAAAAAGCCTCATAGGAACAAACAGCGGATCGCCTTCACATTCCTTCCCAAGAACTTTCTTACATGAAGCCTTCTTAAACTTCCAGAACAGTTCTGACCTGCGTTCTTATGTCAGTGAATCCAAACGTGCTCTGAGGAGGAGGCTCCTGCCTGTGGCCTTAATTAGCATATTATTATTGTACTACTATTAGCATATCATGCCCCGCCCATGGAAAGGCATCAAACTGCAGGTCCTTGTGGAACACACAGACACAGACTCACGCACGCACATGCATACACAGACAGAGGCACACACACAGACACACACACACACACACAGACAGACACACACACGCGTACACACAGAAACATGCACGCACACACAGACACGTACACAGACACACACACGCAAGCATTTATTTTTCAGTGTTTCTGATTAATTTGAAGCTTTAAAAGTCTTTCATTCGAACCCATCAATTTCGTATTATGTGCATTGATGGAAAATTGTATGTATGTATATGTATGTATATATGTGTATGTATGTATGTATGTATATTTATGTATGTTTATATGTATGTATGTATGTATATGTATATATGTATATGTATATATATATGTATATACATATATATAAGTATATATACGTATATACATATATACGTATATATACGTATACGTATATATGTATATGTATGTATACGTATATGTATGTATATATATGTATATATATGTGTATATATGTATGTAATGTATAAGGTCTTGGCTCTTGGATCTGACCCAAGATACTTCCAACTATGATTACCAAGAACAGCTGCAGCTCAGACATGAAGATCTAGCATGACAGATGTGATCTAGTTCAGGAGACCTGAAACATCACTGGGTTTCTGTTTCACTTGGTCTGTTGCAATAAAAGAAGTTAAAGAATGAGGGAATGATGGCACTTGTGAAACATTAACCAAACACGGTAGTTTGGGCCGTCGTCCAATGAATGTGCCAGGAAACACTTCTGGAGAGGCCACACTGGGATCGAGGAGAACCAGTTCACCAGGAGAGAGGAGCGCAGAGTTAATCCTGTGAGGAGCAGGAGGTAACCAGGCAACGAGGCACAGCAGACAAAGTAACACACAGGGACACACACAGACACACATGTGACACATCGATATAGACCAGTGGTACTCAAATGTTTTACACTGCGTACCACCTCAGAATATGTCCGGATCTCCAAGTAGCACCATTATGACCTGTGTAAAAATACATGAGTAGAAGTAGGAAACCGTATTCATCTAGATGTCGTTCAAATAGGAGAAAATATATTCTCAATGATTATAATATAAGGCCCGCCCCTCACACACACACGCACACACACACACACACATACAGTACACACACTTAACAACAACAACTGTAATCACACGTTTCAGATGTGATGAAACCTAAGTCGTATCTTCTAACTGTTTTTAGCCGTTTTCTGCCGGTTGATTCAGGGATGCTGCTGTGTTCACTGTCTTCTACTGCAGTTTCTACTACGCTGCTAACAATATTCTCCTCCTGATTCACACTTCTCCTCCTAAAAGTTCCCGTTTGAAGCCTTGGTTGTATTGTTATTAAACTACTCCTAATTTTAGCTTCCTCCGGTTACTGTCTTCTTGTCCTCACAGTTTAGTTTTTTAACAGCTTGACTCTCGCCAACACCGCGCCACAACCTGACTACGTAGCAGCTGATGGACGTCTTAACAAAAAACTACAGGAAAGGCTAAACTTATTTTAAAACTCATTTCATTTATCTCAGGGTTACAGTATTTTCATTTCTTTCATCATAGTATTTTGATAATATTATACAATTTTAAATTAATTTAATTTAGTAAAAGTAGGCAATTCCAGAGATTCCTCCCCGTACTGGTCCTGGAAGGAGAAACAGCACCAGACAGTAGACAAAGGTTTGGGAACCTACAGGAGGTTGAGAACATTTTTTGTGGGAGGGTTTAAAAGTTGCAGAAGTTTCTATCCTGGTTCAGAACTGAAGGTGTAGGGATCCTATATTCTACACACCAAAATACCTACCGTCAATTTGGGACAAGATCTGAAGAGCTAGTCTGGGTTCCTGCACACATAGTGGAGATGACAAACCCACAGAAATCAGTCATCAGGTCTGAGGTCAAAGTCATTTCAGGGAGCTCGTCAGTCACGAGCTCCCTGGAATGAATGAATCCTGTCGGTTGGATATCATCTCCTCTGACCTTTAGATCACTGAATTAATGTTTATGGCTGGTTAACAATCTGAGTCACTCTCATGATCCTCTCTAGTTTAGGAGAACACTCGCCAGCCACTCCAGTGCCTGCTGGTCCACTTGTTTGGAAGTTCCTGCTAAATAGCTCAAATTGGGGTAAGTTCTGATAGTGTCAGAAAAACATGTCTGGTCAATCCTCCTGATCTACCAGCATCTAATCATTTTATTTGAACAGTTGTCGTCAGTGAGCTTGATGTTCTTTTGAGGTTCATGTTCTTCTAAATACACTGGTATACTCAGGTGTCTGAGTTTCTTCTTAATGGAGTGGTCTACTCAGGTGTCTCAGGTTCTTCTTTAGGCAGTGGTCTATAGTGGGACCTCCTCTTGGAGGCAGATTGGATCTTTTTTGATTTGCTCCCTAACAAATGTTCGTCTCTGTCATCAAGAGAGCTTAATCTGAGTTGTACCACCTTGAAGCAACAAAAGTGTTTCTGGAAGCCGATGAAATCATTGTCTGTGATGTGAAGACCACGCTGACTAATTCCTGCTCCCTGACCCACAGCAGCACGTCCCACCGGCTAAACCGTTTGGATCAATGTTTTATTCCTGCTGGATTCATTTTTAGTCGCAGTGTTGTGAATTACAAGGAGACGATGTCAGGAAGAAGATTTTTTTTCCTGCTCCTTGGGGTGAAAGTCAGTCTTCTGATCAGCTGCTTCAGTTTCTGCCCGACTCTGTGAGTCTGTGAGGCCCAGGGAGCACTAGAACAACAAACTCTAGTCCAGCAGCAGGTCCAGAGAAACTGCATCCGGACTTTCTGAAGCTATGACCCTGAAGTCTGGAAAACTGCTCTGGTTCTCCCCCTGCTAAGAGGAGGTGGCCCTCAATGACCACAGATCTGAACACAGACGGTCACATGACCACAGATCTGAACACAGACGGTAACATGACCACAGATCTGAACATCAGAGTGACATAACAGGCACTTCACTTTAACATTGACATAAAAGTGTCTTCACAGTGACATCACAATAATAATTATTCCTTTTTTTAATCACATGTTACACAGTACATACATGCAGTACGTCGTGAAATTTATCTTTGCATTCAACCCATCCCTTAGGGAGCCGTGGGCGGAGTCTGTGAATCGCCAGGGAATCTGAGGTTTCAAGGTCTTGCTCAAGGACCCACAGCCTGTTGCGTCAGGGGCTGGGCTATAACCCTGGTCTCCCAGTTGAGGGATGACTGCTCCACCCACTGAGATAAAGCCGCCTTCACATAAAAGTGACATAACAGGCATATAAAATTGACATCACAGAGTCACCACAGGGACATCAAAGAGACATCACAATGACAAAAGAGGAAAATCAAAGTGACATCAAAGTGTCATCAGGGACATCATAGATATGTCACACTGACATTACAGTGACATAAAAGGGACATCACGAGCGTCAGAGTGATATCAAACTGTCTTCAGGGTGATATCATTGGGAAATCAAAGTGATATCACACTGACATCACAGGGTAATCATGTTGACATCAAAGAAACATCACAGTGATGCAAAACTGACACCACAGTGAAATAAAAGTGACATCACAGCTACATCAAACTGACATGACAGGGACTTCCCAGTGACATTACATGGATATCGAAGTAACATCAAAGAGCCATTATAGTGGCATAACGTGACATCACAGGAATATCACAGTGAGGGTTAGGTTAGGGTTAGGATTTCCTTGTTAACCCTATAAGGAAATCATACTGACATCACACTGACGTAACAGGGACATCATGGTGACATAACAGGGACATAAAAGTGATATCACATAGACATAACAATGACATCACAGGATCAAAACAGTGATAACACACTGACATCACAGTGAACAAAAAAAGACATCACAGTGACATAAGACGGAAATCACAGTGATATAAAAAGGAAATCACAGAGACATCCCAGTTATATCACACTGACCTCAGAGTGACATAATGAGGATATGCGAGAGATATCACAATGAAATAAAAGGGACATCACAGTGAAATAACAGTGACATCATAAAGACATCACAGTAACATAACATTGACAACAGAGTGACATAACACTGAAATCACAGTGACATCACAGAGAGGGGACCACCACGATATTATACAGGTGGTTTTAATGTTATGGCTGATCAGTGTAATGAATGTGGCACACGTGTCACTGGATGGACATGCCAACAAAATATTTCTCTGTTCTTTCCCAAGGACCCAAAATAAGACGTCTCATCTAAATGTCATTGGAGTGGGACGTGGATCTGGTGAGAACATGTGCTATATACATGCTAACTACACACTAATTATATTCCATCTACACGCTAGCCGCACACTAAAAAAATATTTCGAAACTCCGTTCTTCACTAACCTTGAGTGATGCTGAAAAGCTGGTCCACGCGTTCGTCTCCTCCCGACTGGATTACTGTAACTCACTTCTCATCGGGATCCCTGATAAAAGTCTTCAAAGACTGCAGTATGTTCAAAACAGTGCTGCAAGGATCCTGATGAGAGTTCGTAAACACGAACACATCACCCCTGTTCTTCATTCCCTTCATTGGCTTCCCATCTCCACCAGGATTGATCATAAGATCTCTCTCCTCACTCACCAGTGCATCCATCGTAACGCACCCCCCAACCTGAAAGAACTACTCACCCCACTGACCTCAAAACGATCCCTCCGTTCTACCCAGTCATACCGCCTCCTCCTTCCCCGGACTAAGCTCAGCACCATGGGTGATCGGGCCTTCTGTTCTGCTGCCCCTCGTCTGTGGAATGCCCTCCCTGACCATCTCAGGGCTCCACAGACGACTGACACATTTAGAGAAGGACTTAAAACTTTCCTTTTTAGCAGAACCTATAACTGTAATTAACATTAATGCTTTTGGTCATGTTTTTATATAGTTATTATTTTATTTTTTATTGATGCTTTTATCTGCTTTTGCTTTGTAGCACTTTGAGATTTGATCCAAATGTAAAGTGCATTATAAATTAAATGTATTATTATTATTATTATTATTATAAAAACAAAATAAATACATGTATATTGCATGCCAGCTAAACACTTTCTGCAGGATGAATACATACATATTACATGCTAACTACACACTAGCTACACGCTAAATGCATACTAAATACAAGCTAATTACATGCTGATTACACTCTAACTATAATCTAAATACGATATAGCTGCCCCAAACAACACAATAAATTAAGCCTTAATGAATGTTAACTACACACTCGCTGCACAATAATTACATAATTACATGCTATCTACACAGTACACTATGAGCAAGCTAGTTACAAACTACAATCTACATGCTAATTATAGACTGTTTAGATCCTATCTATATGAATTGCCACATTATTTATACCCTTACTACACACTAAAAATACAAAAACTTCCTGCTTACAACACATTAACTCAATGCTAAAAACATACTTACTACACGCTATCTACCCACTAACTAGACTAACTACACCCTGACTAGAGACTATATAAACACTATCTACCCACTGACTACAGACCATATAAACACTATCTACCCACTGACTACAGACCAGATAAACACTATCTACCCACTGACTACAGATCATATAAACACTATCTACCCACTGACTACAGACCGTATAAACACTATCTACCCACTGACTACAGATCATATAAACACTATCTACCCACTGACTACAGACCAGATAAACACTATCTACCCACTGACTACAGACCGTATAAACACTATCTACCCACTGACTACAGATCATATAAACACTATCTACCCACTGACTACAGACCAGATAAACACTATCTACCCACTGACTACAGACCGTATAAACACTATCTACCCACTGACTACAGATCATATAAACACTATCTACCCACTGACTACAGACCAGATAAACACTATCTACCCACTGACTACAGACCGTATAAACACTATCTACCCACTGACTACAGAGCATATAAACACTATCTACCCGCTGACTACAGACTATATAAACACTATCTACACGCTGACAGACTAGATAAACACTATTTACCCGCTGACTAGCGACTATATAAACACTATCTACCCGCTGACTACAGACTATCTACAGACTATCAGACTGTCGGTAAGTGCAGTAAACAGTGGGTATGTGCGAATCAGGTGCTGGTGGTGGCTCCTCGCTTGTCAACCTCTGTCGGCGCTGCATGAATGGTTGTGTGAACATGTGAAGGCTGTGGTTCAGAGCTGTGAGCACTGGAGCGGACTACTGAGGGTCTGGATCAGAACAGTCCATATATCATTTCTAAAGCTGTCTTGTTCCTGTAGGAGAGATTGACCTGATCCTCTCCATGCTCCATGAGAGATTTCCAGAGGGGACGGCGGGGCAGGAGGTGGTGGAGCCCAACCCTGAGCAGCTGCGTAACTACACAGGTTCTGACACTCATTCATCTCCTGCACTGAACCCAACATAGATTCATATTCCCACAATGTGGTTCTGATGGATCTCCTCAGGCCTGAGCACCCACAGTGTCCAGGAGGTAGTTGTCCCATGGGGACGCTGCAGTCGGCACACTAGCCTGAAGTTTCAAGCAAACATTTCAGTCTTTTACAGACTTCAGCATTCGGTGCATGGTCACATCAGGGAAAGTCACAGTCGGGTTTGGATAATTTTCTGGTGTTCCGTTACCTGCTGCGCTCCGTGCCACCCCGCCCATCTCACACCTCTGACCTTCGGATTCCTCTCTGCAGGAAGACACCTGTCTGCTCACAAACTAGAGGGGCAGCGCTGCGACCCGCTTCACTGATCATCAGACAATATTCCGTCAATATTCTGATAATATTCCGTTTTCTGTCCGACAGGAACTTATATTGGATATAATTATATATCCAATTCGCCTGCAGCAAAAGTATTAAACTCTAACAAAAAAGAAGTAACAGGTGACTCCATAAAAGTTTTCTGTTTCCTGACCTGAGCTCAGTGCAGGGGCAGTACTCGGAATTCTTTCGTGGGCTGTCCAGGGCCCAGGGGTGGAGGTGTCTGAGGGCAAAAATATAAGTAGAGGTGACCACAAGAAACAGTTAACATTTGTGCGCATCCTGTAGAATTTGTCATTTTTATTGATAATGTATTTATTATAAATTAAAGCAGAGTAATAAGCTACATTGTCTATTAATATATGATATTTTTTCGGAACCAAAGTCTACTAATATTAACAATTACAAACAAATGGGATCCGGATTTTTAAGATTTAGCTATTACACAGTCCGATATGTGAGCAAACCACTGAAGAGTAATAGATAAACTATTACATAAAATTAATACATGAATAAATAATAGATATATATTCAGTGTTCGTAGACCCTAGGTTCTATCGTCCTATAAATAAAGTGAAAAAGATGAATCTGAATTATGTAGCATTCCATGTATTATAGCAACCTTAGACTCTTAAATGACAGCACTGGGCCCAAACATAATAAAGAGTGTATGATCTGAAACCGAACTCCTGCTTCTGTTTGTAGTAATGGATCAGTAACTAACCACTCCAAAAGCTGATGGCGCAAATAAACCAGGAGGTCGGTCGGCCACTTGAAATAATTGTTTCCTGTTGTGCGGCTGTTGGGGATCTGGTAAAAAATTGTATTTTAAAATGTTGTTTTGGTGGGGGTTCGTATACACACGACTGATACCTGAGGTTTAAGGGTGGACAAGAGGGCAACGACTAATCAGCATTCATGTATTGAAAATGAATGTTATGCCATCTCAGTGTCTGAGAGAAGAACCCTCAGAAACACCACTTCATCTTCATCAAACTGTTCCCTGAGATGTTTGATATTTTAAAGTTAACATAGTTCCTGCTGGTCTCAATCAGGCACAGATTTAACTACGGGCAACATGGCTAGCTGCCCAGGGCGGCTTCTCGCCTGAAGGTGACACAGGCGCATATGTCAATTATAGAAAAATCTGAATAGTGACATCACTGATCACTTTTCTATCAATCATACTACACGTCCTGTCAATCATCATGTCAACTAGTGGGACAATTAAGCTTTTTGGAGTGAATGCCAGACTTCTAGTAGTGAGCAGGCAGGCTTCTGCCTGCGGAGAGCGGTCCCCCGGACAGAGATATGTGATGGTGAGGGGCGGCGGGGCTCAGCGGGCAGGTGGACGGATGTCAGGTCTAACTAGGTAGATCAAACCTCACACATTATCATCGTCGCATAGTTACTTAATTTTAATATTTCTCCAGTGGAGACCTGACATCCGTCCTCCTTTCTGCTGTGCCCCGCCACCCTATGACCATTTTCTGACAATCAGAATGTGTCATTCCATCCCGTCATATCGTTTGTATCAGAGTGTTGATACCAGACCGAAGCTCGACTGGTCCCGTCGGTACGCACCGGGATCAAACCAATATTTTTTTCACTCCCTCCCTTTCATAGACTCTCTAAGTTAGGTGAAATAAATGTGTGACTTGAATGTCTGATCTAAATTCTTGTTTTAACAGGTTGTTTTACTCGACGTGTAAGTCGTGACACGACTTTGTCTTTATGAAAAGAGTGTACATGAAACGTATTATGATGATGATTATTATTATTAATAATTAAATGTGGCCACCAGGTGGCATCAGAGGAATTTCAGTTAGAGAGTGAGCTCAGTACTGAGTTCATGTCATCTGTTTAAATTGCAAACCACTCTAAAAGCAGCACAAACCCTCTGGACATATAAAGGGCCAATCGACATAATTTTCTTCTTCATCGCTGTGTATCAGGGCAGGTCTCCTCAAAGAGCAATGACTTAAGCCTCCTCTTAAATGTAGAGATTCAGTCAGAAGAAGGTTCCACAGGTGACACGCCTGTTTCCTGTTTCCTGTCTGTTGGTGCGGCTTTGGTGTCACAGAATCCAGGTCTAGATTACGTCACATTCACCTGGAACCAGATGACTGCTGAAGAGTTTGAGGAGCACTGGAAGGAGAAGAAGATGAAGAAGGTGGACTTCATCCACATGTTCCAGGTTGGTTCTACGACTGTTAGACAGACTGGATTGTTGGACAGATGCAGGTCCGGTTCATTCACCAGTGCTCCACAGTAATTATTCCTGTTAGAACATATAGTCCAGCATGGAGGTACCAGCTCTTCCTCTGTACTAACACCAACAGATGCTGTATTATGTGACGGATTATCGTGCCTGGATAGAACCAGTTAGAAGCCATGCAAAACATGAGGGGAACATTTAAACTTCACACAGAAAGGTCCTGACATGTGAGCCACGGTTCACCGTTCCTCCTGCCTCCCTTTCATTCACACACACGTATTCTGTCTTCATCATGTTCTCTCCAGAGCATACCTCCATCTCTCCAGGTTCTCTTCCTCCTGCTCCCTGCTCACACCACTGATAACAAAGTCCTCCACTATCATCATAGTCCATGGGGACCCCAAGGGGAGAGCCGGGGGCTCCAGTTGGTCCATCACGGAGAGAATGGGCACTCAACTCACTGAGGGAGTCACAAGACATGGTGGTCATTAAAATAATTAGTAGGAAACTAGGCACAATAGTCACAGGGAACTCCGTCTTCCTGCCTGAGTAACCTGAGGCGGCTCTGCCAATCTTGACAAATCTCCACCTCAGACTCAAACAATTGAACCAATGATTCTGCTACAGTCGGGGTGGTTCTGCACAGATCTGTTACTTATCAGCTTAATGATGTCACAAAAGTAAAGTTAGTCTGAACCAGGTGGAAATTTTTGACAAACTGTAACTGGAATAAAGGCATCCAATTACTTGTTGTGTGTTTTTTTTTTTACATTTCAGCTCATATTTAGATTTGATCCTCCTGAGGTTCTGCTCCTCTACCAATTTTTGGACCTGTTCCTCCTGAGGTTCTGGTCCTCTACTGATATTTGTATGTGTGTGTTTGTGTCTTTGTGTGTGTGTGTGTGTGTGTGTGTGTGTGTGTGTGTGTGTGTGTGTGTGTGTGTGTGTGTGTGTGTGTGTGTGTTTGTGTGTGTGTGTGTGTGTGTAATTATGTGAACAGCGGTTGCCTCCGGTCTCCTTTGTGACTGAATGTCTGTGTGTTTAGTGTTTTGTTTGTAGGGTGTAGTGTGTGTAGTGTGTGTAGTGGAACTGCTCTAATCCCTTAGACAGAAGGAGGCCAGGGAGGAGCAACCTGAATTCCCTAGCAGTTAAGGCTGTGGCTCCTACGTCTGGTTCCTGTTACTCAGACCGGGTCTTTGTCTGAGGCCCGGCCCGGTAGGGGAAACATTTGCATGGTTGGGGCCACTTGAATGTGAACCTCTCCGGATTCTCACTAACTGACATGCAAAACCAGCGGAGGCCAGTTCAAACGCTCAGGTGCTGCAGGTGTGGTCCAGTAGAAACCCTGATCCTCCTATGAACCTCCACCAGTCCTCCCAGTGAGCATTATGGAAATGAGGGCAGTGATTTTGAAGGACAGTGGAGCTGCAGGTAGAAGAGGGATGAGAGGTGAGGTGCAGACGTTGACGCTGTAGGACCAGAGGCTGGGATCAGTTAGAGGAAAACCATAAGGAACCGAAGAGGGATGCCCAGATCTTTCCTTGTGAAGAAGAAACGTGGGACATGTGGAGCCTGGCAGTGGAAGAAGCCAGAGCAGCTGGATTGGAGAGGAGATGACACAGGAGGTGAGGAGTCCATCTCTTAAATCTTCTTGTAGTCAAAGTAACAAGACCGTTTGGGTTCTAAACTAAACATAGGAATGATGTTGACTATTTCTGTGTCATCACTTTTAGTAAGCGAAGTTCCTGAGAAGCTCCATATCCAACCGCCACTCAATCCAGCAGGACCCGCAGAACCAGCAGCACTAGCAGGACTAGCAGGACCTGCAGGACCAGCGGTGCTAGCTGGACCTGGGCCCGACTGGTCCACATTGATGATCAGGGCCTTTTCCCATCCCAGTACTCTGGCTCTGCTCAAGGTAACTTCACATGTTTAACTACTCTTCTGAAGGTCTTCTTCTGAAGCATGATGGACCAGTAATCCAGAATAATTAATTTATATAGTGACAGTGATCCCTGTCTGATACTACTGTGAATTCCCCCCACCCCACCCCCCAGACTCACCCACAGGTACCCCCCACATCAGGAGACTTCCCGTGCTCTGTGTGTCACAAGATGTTCCCCCTCCAGAGGATGTTGACCCGACACCTCAAGTGTCACAGCCTGGTGAAGAGACATCAGTGTGGGTTCTGTGGGAAAGGCTTCAACGACACCTTTGACCTCAAGAGACACATGAGAACACACACAGGTACACAACCACACACACACACACACACACATACAAGACATACAAGAAAAAAATCCGTTTGAGCCTCAGCGACACATTTTAGAAGTGAGTCCGTGATCAGCTATTAGTCAAACCTTGACTTAGTTTAGCTTAAACCAAGTAAACTGTCTTACATCACTATACAGTTCTCCATATATCTCAGTTTATGACAGATGAACAAATCACAGAAAACTGGATTCCTCTGTTCCGGTGAAACCCTAGATGACCAGCTGTCCATCCTCTCCTCAGGGTTTCAATCAAATCCCTCCATTGGTAGTTTATTCAGGGAAAGTTTGTTTTTCATTCTTTGATATGGTTTGATTTGTTTTATCTTCATTATTGTATCCACAGACATTCATCAAAGTAATAATAACTCTGTCAGAACACATGCTGCTCAGGTACCATTAGTACCCGCCTCCTGGGTCATGATCTTACCAGAACATCTGATGCAGAACTTCTGATGTGTCTGAATGTTTCTTGAGGGAATCTTCAGTTGACTTTTTTGACCTTTACAAAACAGGAAGACAGAGTTACGTTTAATAGTCTTTGAGTCCAAAGATGAACAGAACTCACGTGAAGACTGAAACTGTTTAAGAAGGTGGAGTAAGAAAACCTGAGATATGTGTCCCATCATGTGACATGAAGCCAACTCCTTCCTCTTTGTACACGGGGGAGGTTCCAGACATTAAATGGTAAATGGACTATACTTATATAGCGCTTTTCTAGTCTGCTCAACCACTCAAAGTACTTTTACAACAGGAGTCAGCATTCACACAAACATTCATACAGCGATGATAGAGGCTGCCATGAAGGCATCACATGCTCATCAGGATCGGTAACCATTCACACCATCATTCAAACACCAATGGGACAACCATTGACTGTGAGTTTTTCTGCACTGTTTTAGCTGTTGAAGCTAACATGTTGCTGAGAAGTCATCCCGGCGTTGACCCAGTTTGTCGATAGTTTGGTCTCCATCGATGTAGCCGTGACGTCTGCAGATAAATCCCTGGCTTACTTCATAAGGTGGACATAAAATTTGAGTTTTGGTTTAAACGGTCTGGACCTTAGAGAGTGCGAATGTTGGTGACTGGCCAGAAAACACAAAATGCTTATAACTCAGGTGTTTAACCTCCGATTTGCCCCAAACTTCAAAGGTTGGAAAAAAGTCCTGTTGACCCGCTGAAGAGGCCTGATTGAAGAAATTATATTTTCATAGCACTACCTCCTGACAGCAGGATATGACCTGTTTTATACTTTGATAAATTACTACTAGACTGTTGATCCTTCATATTCAGTCAAAAAAGCCGGAACAAGTGGGAGATGCACTGTTGTTAAGGATGTGGGTTTTTGAACAATGGAGTGGGCATGGCGAGGCGGCAGATATTGATGTATCACCATAAAAATCAGATCATCACAACTCCACCGTATGTGGTCAGATCTTCATCAAATCTCTCATTTATGATAAAGGTCCCACTGCAAAGATATCTCTCTCATAAGAACACTTTCCTCCGTCTAATCCATCCAAAACTTCACATGTGCAATCAGTCCCGCCCTTAAGGTACCCATACGACAATGTACACATGCAGCGAAGCCGCCTGCTGCAAACAGGAAGTAAGCATTCAAACCAGTGGATATTACTTATAGCTTTATTAATTTATTTCTATTATTATGATCGCTATTTCAGTATAGATTAAATAAACCAGGCTTTTTGTCAGTTTGAATTAATTAGCCAATCGAAATAAATCCCTCCCCCTCTGACCATAGGAATCCGTCCCTACCGTTGTGAGCTGTGTGAGAAGGCCTTCACTCAGCGCTGCTCTCTCGAGTCCCATATGAGGAAGATACACGGCGTCCACCAGCAGTATGCCTACCGCCAGAGACGCTCCAAGATCTTTGTGTGTGAGGACTGTGGCTACACCTCCAGCCGCCCTGATGACTACTTCCTCCATGTCAGACAGTGCCATCCAGGAAGTCCCGCTCTCCGGCGGTATTACCGCCGCCAGGCCCATGAGAACGGCACCTTCAGACCAGCAGAATCTACGCTGAACTCGTGTCTGTTGTACTCCTCTCCTGGATACTTCATTTAGGACATCACTTAAGTTTCATGTAGGACTCATCCAGGACTTCATGTAAGACTCATGTAGGAATAATGTAGTACTCTATGAAAGACTCATGTTGGACTTCACGGGGACTTCATGTAAGACTTGTTTAAGACTTAATGCAGGACTCATGTAGGACACATTCAGGACTCATGTAAGACTCATGTAATACTCCATGAAAGACTCATGTAGGATGTAATGTAAGACTCATGTTGGACCTAATATAAGACTCATGTAGGAATTTAAGTAGGACTTCATGCAAGACTCATGAAGGATTTAATGTAGTACTCCTTTTCACATCTCAGCATTATTGCTCTCAGGTCAGATTTACCCATACAACAAATACATATCTGAAATGGTTAGCGGGTGTGAAATGGTTAGTCTAGTGTGAAAAAAAAATTCTAAATAAAAAAACTTAAATACATCAGGGAGTCTCTGGCAGCAGGTACTGTACGTTCCTCCTCGTACAATCTGGGCGCTATGTTTTTATTTGTGGCTTGTAACCCATTTTGCATTAAATGTTTTAAAAAACAAATGTTGTACAACACCAAATTTAGGTGGAGCTCATGTCACGCTCCTGGCTGTGTCCTTTCTGCCATTATATATCCGGCAGGGTCCAAATGTTCACAAGTGAAATAATGATTGCATCGCATCAGCAGATGCTTCTCAAATCTTCTGTCAGTCTGTTCCTTCTAGAGGTTAGCACCAAACTTAGCCCTGAAGCGCTGGAGGGGTGGGGTTTATGTACATTTTTTGACGTTAGAGAACATCACCACATCATCACATCACCACCAATAACATCAGCACGTCAAAGGAGTCCCATGATGTCATAATAGCTTCTCATATTATTGGGTGTTCCATATTGAAGTCATAGAGTTTAGATTAGAATCAGAATCAAAAAATGGTTTATTGCCAAGTCAGTCAGGCGTAAAAGATTGAAAGTGAAGGTGCAGTGCTTCTGAAACTACACGTGAGTAAAGAAGAAGAAATGCTCTCATCCTCATAAGTAATTATACATTACATTATGTTTACTACTTACATATGTTGAAAATGACAGTCTAGAATTTATGAAGCCTGTAACAAGAACTCTTGGTGTGACTTGTGGAAAAAAATATAGCCATCCATCTATTTTCTCTAATTGTTTATCCTAATCATGACTATCCATCAATCTATCAATCTATTCTTCTAGCTATTTTCTTTAATTGTTTATCCTGATCACATTACCATTCATCCATCCACCCACTCATCCAGCCACCCATCCATCCAGTCACTCAAGCATTTTCTCCATCGGTTTTCCTGGTCTTAGAACTATCCATCCATCCCAAAAGCCCAAAAGTTTAAACACTGAACTTCTAAGAAATAATAGTTCTCTAATCACACAGTTCCTATAACGGTGAGGTTCTGGCAGTGTTTCACTGTAAGTTACAAAGATTTGTATTTTTAGAGTGCGCGCTAAACAATATATGTAGTTTATTTGAGTCAGATAATCACATTCAGTTTTCTCTTTGGATCGGATCAAGAGACAAACGTGGCTGTTCTTTACCTCCATCTGTGTTTGATGGAACGCTGGACATGAATGGAAACGGTCCCACATGCGAGCTACATGCGCTACTTAGCTTTGCAGCACTACTAGCCACGTCCCACTTAGTTCATCGGTCTACCTGCACAAGTCTTTTCATCCAAGGTTAGAGCTCAAAACTCTGACTCATGCAGCCAATCATTAACGACCCTGTTTTGACCGACATCAAAGCGGCAGAGAACGTGAACATCCTGAGGAAACAAAACTTACGTCCTGCCAAATAAACCAAGCTGACAGGTACTTGAGTTGACAGCCGCCACCGCTAGCTGACAACCGAGTGACTGAGGGAGAGCACCACCTTAATGTTGCCACCCACCAGTATCAGATCTGCCCCTCTTACGCAACCCGCCAGCCACCACAGCCACAAGATGATCCATCCTCAGCAGAGCCAGCAGTATCTTCAGGTGTCTCTAAGGCAGGATGGCCGTCTGACTCCTGCTGTCCTTTGTGCTCCTGTCTAGCCATAAGACCACTCTCATCTTGTCCTCTACTAGAACTACTGATATTTATTTCTGAACAGATTTATAACATGGTTCTTTACTCACTTGTCTTGTTCCACCCCTTCCAGGGAGTTTGGTTGACGTTCACTCACGTAAGTATGATGAAAAATCAGACACACCTTCTAGGATTAGAATGTCTCTCACTTCCACTGAGCTGCTAGAACTCCAACGTTGCTTTCTCCATGTGGAGCTTTGGGTTGGAGGACTTGTTTAATGGGGAGTCATCTACTGATTTAACTCGCTTGAGACGCCAGAAGAGTCAGTGGAGTCCTGTTTGTACTGGAGTTTTCTCTTTTGTGGAATTACGGTGGGAAGCTGTGGATGGAAGCATTGGACATATTTTGGTGAGAAGTGTCACATGCCTGAATATCCAATAGGTTGGCTGGTGATGGAAGAAGTGAGTCATCCGGGTCAGGTGTCTCTCAGACGGATGTGTTTGATGTAGACTCAGAGAAATTCCTCCTTGGAATCTTCTCATGTAAACACTGGCTCCATCATCAACTGCTGAGTATTCTCAAGAACCTGATTTATACCACACTGATATGAATGTTGCTGCTGTCGCAAATCTTAACTTTAATCAAGAGAAAATCAATGCATACAATACACCTTTTAGCCATGATATAACAAACACTGACTCAGTGAAGTCAGAATAGCATTGATTATCTGGTTACCATGACACCCGTGGTCTTCTTCTTCTTCTTTTTCTTCTTGTTTGGGCTGTTACCTTCAGGGGTCTCCACGGTGGATAATCTGTATCATCTCCCCCTTCCTCTGTCACACCGACCATCTACATGTCCTCTTCCACCAGATCCAGAAACCACCTTTTTATGTCTCCTCCGTCCTCTCCTGCCTACAGCTCAGTCTGTCTCAGTGTCTCATTGTGCTGCCATCACTAATTGCAGCGATGTAATTTTGGTGTGGAGCTGTTGGGACAAGCTCACCCTACTATTCTTTTTGATTTCCACACACCTATGAATTTCACACCCAACATTGTTGCATTGTAAGATGAGATCATGAGGAATCCTACCCTCCTAGTGGGTCCAGCAGTGTGGCCGTACTCATGACAAGTTCATCCATCTGCATGCTGTAGTGCTGCTGAGCCACAGCAGCAGATTGGGCCAGATAGTGTATAGCATTCTCTTTCTGTGTCTCGGTAGACAGAAAATCTGCCTTTGTCTCCACTGCCTTTTGGACATCCTTACTGGTGGCCAGTTTGATGTGGTAGCTGCAAGAGGACAATGTTACATGAAGTATTAATTATGATGTGATTATGTGTGAAAATAGAGTAACGTAAAACATTTACACATCAGCACGTGGATTTATGTTGCTAAAAACCATCGGTGAACTCGAGCAGTGTCATTAGTGACACACTGTTTAAGGTGCCACTGGACTACATGGAAAACATGTTGCAGTATAAATATATTCAAAGATATTCATAGTATCCCTCAAACATTTGTGGGAACAAGAGACAATTACTTGACTGTAAAATATTTAAAGCAATAGAAACTTTGTATAATACTAGCACTTACAGCTTCTTCCTCCTGTGTTCTGGTAAGTGTGGCCAACTGGATCGTTGCCGTCTTATGTTTATTATAAGACGGCAATATTATATATTATCACCACCCTCCCATGATTTCTTTTCTTTTGAACCACTGTGCTGTGTGGAAAGGAATGGGCATTGAATAATTACCCGAAACTCCCCACACAACCTAACCCTAACCCTACCACAGAACATTACCTTAGACAAGAAAACCTGATTACATGCAAGGAATGCTGAATCCAATATGTGGGGGAAACAAGGAATACCTTGGGTACCCGATTATCCCACCATGAAAACATCAGGACATACCTAAAAATTAACACTAACCTGACCCAGCACTTTTGACGCCACGGGGAAAACCACCTCTACCTCCGTGGAACTGGAAGACCCTGAAAAGGAAATGGAAAGAACGAGAATGGATCAATAAATCAAGAACCAGAACCCTATAAAATGAATGTAAGGACATCACCTTATAAAATCAACAGAAATAAGTCTGAAGGATGATAAAATAAATAAATGAAAAATTAGAATAGAAGCAATTAATTAAAAGATTTTTTTACCTTAGCTTCTTTACTCGAGTAGGGGCAGTCAGAGCAGCAGCCCGGTGCAGCGGGGGGAAACTTTGCCCGGTCAGGCATACTTCCCTAGCTTTGCCTTCCAGACTTCTTTCTATGCTCATCCTCTCTTCTACCTCCTCTATCCGGTTTACTTACAGTTTAGTTACTGTAACAAAAGGAACAACATTGATTAACTAGCACTCCAACAATAAGTTAGATAGCCATGAAGGACAGAAATTTATAATTCCATGAGAAAACTTAACCAGAAATCTACAATGACTCTACAAAGAATCATACCCTTACTTTCGTCGAACCTCTATCCCTAACCTCAAACATTACCCTTTAATCCAAACCCCTAACTTTAACCATAACCCAACATAGAATCATACCTTAACCCTTGTAGAGACTGGATCTCTGGCCCTAATCCTAACTCGAGCAGGGAATAACTCAGAAATCCCGCCCCTTTTCCTTTCTGTCTCCTGTCCTCCTGCACAACCATACGAACATAAGGCCTAAGATCTAACCAGATCTGATTCATAGCGGAACAAGTTCACAATTATCAAACTAATCCCAGTAAATCTTTATCTTCTCTGCACACGTCTCCACACAATGCTGACCTGGCCTCTCACCCTCATCTGTCCCAGGTGCTCAGCGAGACCACGATTGGTCCGAGCTCGCTTCCCAGTCCCGCTGGTGGCCACACCCACAGCCATGCCAGCCAGTTGGGGGTAGTGACATGATCATCGGGGCTAGTAATGGCAGCTACAAAGCCGTTATAATGGTCAAACAGACCACACTGACCCCCTCTGAATCCCCAGCTTCAACTATTTTAACAACACTGTATGATCTTTACAAACCTGTCAAGGGGCCCAAACAGTAAGGAACTACCTCCACCGGCATCACCCAAACCTTGAAAGCAAACGATACCTCAAACCAGAGACTAATATAATTTCCATCAGGAACATGATCACTTTCTTGGTGAGTGTGGCTCCTCTTAGGGAGAAGGAAGCGGGAGAAAAGAGACAAAAGAGGAGGGTCTGGTTAAACCCACATAATTTAATACTGGGTTTGTGGGTTTTTTGGCTTAGTTGTCATCTGGAAAAAGAGTGAGTTGATTTCTGGTAGGTAATTGCATTTTGTCATTGTGTTAAGTCCAGTGATAAGGTTCTGTTTCTTTTTGGCCAGTCTGAGTAGTTGATGATGGGGATGTAAATTGTGGCATTGGGGAAGATGGTTTAGGCAGTCCTCATGGTCTGTTATTTTTTGGTGGTTGGGTTTGGTTCTTGTTCCTGAAGGCAGTTGTTAAGTCCCGCAGAAATAGTGACCTGTCTGACGTCCGGGTGTGGGGTGAGTTTTTTCAGGATTGTGTGAAAACGGTGGGAAGTCGCTCCGGGGAAACTGTCTACTTGGATCTGTGGGTCTGTGAAAGGTGGGATGGGCGATAGGTTGGAATCCCCCATGAACAGGATGTGTTTGTGGACTTGTAATGACCATTCTTGTATCTTACGGAAGGTATAGTGGGGGGCAGTGGGGTTCCGGCTGACCCGGGGAACCATGGGATGCTGCTAGGGCACCACTAGAGTTAGAAGTGGAGGATTCAGATGGTTTGGATGGTGTATGCATTACTCTTGTCTTCGCTTGACCCATTATCATGATGTTATCCTCCACTTCAGCAGTTCTATTTGTGGAGTCGGTAGGAGTAGCAAGCATCCCCGGCTCCCTCTGCTGGTCAGCCGGGGGGGGTGTGAAATGGTGTTACTACATGGAAGTGCAGTTGGATTGGAGACCGCTGGGTTGGACTGCGGATTTTTCCCACCGCTGCATCATCTTCCATCACCTGGATGGACAAGGGGGAGCATGAGTGTCTTTCCCCCGGTCCAGCTGTGTGGCCTAGTGGGGAGAAGTCACCTGGGGAGAGCTGAGGTGGGGGAGCGTCCTCCTCGGATTTCTATTTAGGTCCCTCAGTGTTTTCGATCCTCTAAAAAATATTTATGTTTTTTTTTAAACAAACAATAAAATTGGTTATAAAATCACAATCTCGTATTAAAGGTTTTTCTTAAAAATATAAAGAATTAAAAATGTCTAAAAAATCCAGTAGACTTAAAAAATTATCTAAACATTTTTTCCTAAAAGAAATCTTGTAAAACATTTGAAAGAACAGGGGTTTAAAGTTTAAAAGTTTAAAAGAATATGCAGCAGTGTTACGGATGGGAGAAGGGACAATTTTTCTGTAAATAAATAATTGGTTCCTGGTTAAGAACAATTAAACGAGGGATAAGATGAGGGATAAGAGGGTTAAAAAACACTCAGTCCTTGTCTGTGTGCTGTCACTCAGGTAAAAGCATAATAAAAACCATACTAAAAAAAAACAAGCTTAAATTACACAGTTGGATAGACGGTTTACAAACTTACAGGTTTAAAAAAAAAGTCTGTAGATGAAACAGGCCTCCTCTCATAGAAGAGGGAAGGTGGGAGAGGAAAAAGGCCTTTTTGGGCCTTGACCTCCTTCAGACACCACTCAGTATCTTAAACTTTCTGTTAATAGAAGGGTTAGCAGGTGGGTTAGCGGTGAGCAGATTTTAGTTCCTCTTCAGTGTGCATGCGCTCCTTTCCTTTTGGATGTTTCTACCCACCACCTTCCAGTCCCTGCTGTCGACATCTGTGTGTGTCTCTCAGAGTGATGGTAGACCTGCCTTCCTTGGAAAAATATTTGTTGTTAAAAAACTTAATTAAAATGGGTTAAGGTTAGGTTTTGGAGAAGGTTAAAACGTAGCATTTTGGAAGGATGCTACGAGGTGCACGGGCACACAAGCAACGGCTGAGTGAGTCCTCATTAAAAGCTTTTTAAGACCCCTGTAACTTAAAACTATTTCTTACTTTAAGGAACCACGGCTCTGGAGGGACAGAGGAGAGAAAGAGATGTTAGGGCTCCCACAATCACTCAACAAAATATATCCTAAAATGGGCACGGTGAGTAAGCGAGGAAATCACTCTCTACACCTTATGTACATATGCACCCCTATACATTTACCCACCCACATACAAACACACACACACACACATATATATATATATATATATATATATATATATATATATATATATATATATATATATATATATATATTGTAGCAGTTTATCTCAGTTTTAACTCAAAAATAATTGAATAGGGGCACCACCCAAAGTTAATTTGGGAAATTATGAAAACTAGAATTAATCAATTCTTAATTTCATTAAACTTAAAATACTCCCATCTGAAAGTCATGAACTGTTTTACAAAGTACTCTCATTTCTCTTCAAGGAGGAAAGAGAGGACACATGTTATGCTTAAATATGAATATATTTATTCAACTACACACTAAGCAGAACAGGATAAATATGGATAACTGATAATGAAGTGGATAAACAGGTTAATGTATATACAGGTGTGTGTGGGCGTGTGTGTTTGTGTGAGGGCGATAGGGCCATCATTTCTCCGCCACTGGCCCTCCGTCCAGGTGGAGCAGCTCTGGACTCCTGTCATTCTGAGCTGCTGTACGAATGAAGTTGAAAGTGTTGTACTAGAGGGGTGCTCAGTCTGCCTTTCCCAATGTTGTGGAGGTGTTCCCTTAATCTATGCCCTAACGTTCTCCCCGCCTCCTCCAGGTACAGGATACCGCAGGTCTGGCATTTAACACAGTAGACTGTGTTACTGCTTTGCAGGGTGCTGCCTCTCCATAATTGGAGAGGCAGCACCCCCGTGTGGATTGAAAATGAATTTCACCTGTTTGAAAGCCCGGTGATCTCAGCCGAGTCACTGAGCGCGTTGCTTTGATGGAGCCACTGCGCGTCAGGTGGGTCGTGAGTTGTGGCGGGAGGGTGTCACGCCTGATGTACCTGAGGAGCCTCCTTGAGTAACCCCTGCGTCTAAGGCTACTGAAGAGAATAGTGATGGAGTTGTGCAGGTGTGTGGAGCGTGATGAGATGCTAAAAAACGGATTATTTGCGATTTAACCCAACCTTTAACTTTGTGTCTGGGATGGTACCGAGCTTTATGGTGAAGAGCGTGTGTGTCGGTTCGCTTAAAATAGACCCGGGTAAGTAGTTTATTTTGGTGTGTTTTGACTTTTTCTAAAAAGTTAACTTCATCCGGGTGTAGGTTATGTTTAACCTTGATGGAGGGGTGATGGTTGTTCAGGAGATCTATAGCCTCCAGGAAGCTCCTCTCCCAGTGTTCACAGGCTCTAGGGGTGTGAGACACTGCAAAAACCTGGTTTCGATCCGATACAAAGTAAATACATGGACAGTATTGCTGATACCGATACTTTTTACTTAGAAATGCAGCTTATCTACTTTTGTGTTGAGGAGAACCCTATTGCGTCATAATTTATGAAGCAAAGGCATCATCAATGCGCGAATTAGAATTTTAATGATCGTTAAATTATTTTGTTATTTTTCCTAACAAATCTAACTAATCTAACAAACTCAATATGCAAACATGAAATCTACACAAAATTATTACTAGAGAGCTGAGAAATGTTTTACCTTTCCAGTAAAGAGTTTTGTTCAGTTTTTGTTCATAAACAATATATAAATATATCAATATATAAAAGATAAAGATAAAGATAAAGATAGCCTTTATTAGTCCCACAATGGGGAAATTGCAATGTTACAGCAGCAGAGCATGTTACAGAGTAAGAATAACAGAATAAGAATAACAGGGCATTATGTGCAATTAAATTAAATTAAATTAAATGTACAAAACAAAGTGCAAGTGAGGTAGGTGTGTGTGTGTGAGTGTGTGTAGTTGTGTAGGTGTGTGTGTGTTGCTAACAGTGCTGGTTGTGGAGTCTGACTGCTGCAGGAAGGAACGATCGGCGATATCGCTCCTTCACACACTTGGGGTGAAGGAGCCTGTCGCTGAAGGAGCTCTCCAGTGCAGAGATGGTTTCCTGCATGGGGTGGGAGACGTTGTCCCGGAGAGATGACAGCTTGGCCATCATTCTCCTGTCTCCCACCTCCTGCACCGAGTCCAGAGGACATCCCAGGACCAAACTGTCCATCCTGATTAGTTTGTCCAGTTTCCTCCTGTCAGCAGCTGAGATGCTCCTGCCCCAGCAGACCACTCCATAAAAAATGGCTGAGGCGACTGCAGAGTCAAAGAAGGTCTTCAGGAGCGCCCCCTGCACTCCAAAAGACCTCAGTCTCCTCAGCTGAGGTCTTTAAAATATAAATATATATAAATATAAATATAACAATATATAAATATAACAATATAAGAAAAAAATCCCTTTCATTATGTAACACGGTTGTGATAAATTAAGTTTGCCAAAATTCATTTTTATATTTATTTTGCATTACTTTCGTTCGGTAATAGGTTTTTCTAATGTTTATCCTGTTCATATCATTAGTAAATAGGTTTATATTAAATCTGCTTTATATGCAAAGCTTGGTCTATTTTCAGTGATGGGGCGCCCTCTTGTGGGGGTTTTTGGTAGTCATAGTGTCCGGAGATATCAGCTCGTCCCTTCGCTGGCTGATGCTCTCCACTACGTACATACGGATTAATGTAGGTGGATAAAAGCAACGTCAGCCGAACGAGGCGCTTCCTTTCTGCACTCGTCACAGTTAAAAGCAGAATGCACTAAAATGTCTTAGATGCTTAATAAAAAAATGCATTTTAAAGCGATTTGAATTGATAGCCATGACCCCCAAAGGGCCGCCAGGGGCCCCATGTGCTCCTGGCGCCCCCCATGTGCTAGAATGCTCAGCTTCAGGATACTGAATTGTCTCTGTGAGGCCCCTGTATCAGTTGGAGGCTATTTGGAGCTCAACTCACGAGTTGCTAAAATCAAAGGCCATTGAGACCACCTGCCGGGTGTTTAATCTGTACAAATTGAGGAACAGGTCTCAAACAATCTTGTGACCTTTGGGGTCAGATTTAAGTCACTTCCTGTTGTTCTAGAATGACATGTAATGGATCTCATTGTTCAGTGAAGGTCTATGAAGGGGGGGTTCATCCTCCAATTCATTGCTAAATTCCTCTTCATTCTTCTTTCTATGGCAGAAACAAATGACTGAGATGATAATGACGACTACCACAACCACAGTGACAGCAGCTGTTGCTGTATATCTAATTCCATGGCTCGGGATCTTTGGTGACGTGAACTTGAGTATAACCTCACAGTCTTCCATACCACCAAGGACTTCAACCGTACAGATGTAGGTTCCACAGTCATCCTCTGTTGTTTTACGTAAAAACAAGTCACCTTGAATAGGGTCAACAAAGGCATTATGAGGTATTATCTATCTTTGACCATCTAAACTTCAGAGAGGGAGTACCTTGTGAGGATCACATCTTCATCTGTCACAGCTTCATATTCCATGTAACACAGTGGCTTACTTGTCTTCTCCTTTACATTCAGGATAAGTTTTTTTAAGTTGAGGTTATCTTTATTTTCCCCTTGCATTGGTAAGTTCCTGAATCTGTGAACTCCAGGTCAGTGATGGTTAATGAAGCATCGCCATTTTGGGGATCAGGAGATGGAAAGTGGACTCTACCCTTTGAAGGACCATATAAGTTATTATATAGCATACCTCCAGTCAACCAGATAATGATCCTGTCATCTTCTCTATTTGGAGGCATAATGTTCCACTCTATCTCCATATATTGGAAGCTCTCACAAACAAGGGTAAACCTGCAATTACGGGTCACACTTGATTCTCTAGCGATGTAGCAGACTATTTCCAATTAGTATGTACTCATATACTCGACCTTCTGTGATGATAATCATGTGTTATGACTTGAATGGTAAAGTTCAGTTTCTCCGGTTGAGACCTTTCAGCATCCATTGTCTAGTTCCCATGCTTTTATTTTGATAGTTAAGGACGAAAAAGTGGTTGTGCAAAGAAGTAAAATTGACTGGTCGGGTGTGTTTAAGTGTGACAATGAATAAAGCGGGTTGTTTTCCTCAAATAGCCTAACCCTAGCCTCTGTGTTTATCCCTTAGGTTATTGCAGTCCCATGCACATAGAATAGCTTTGTTTTTAAATGCACTGTCCTAGCAAGTAATTTTTCAAGTTATTTTAATACATAGGATAGTTTTGGTCAAACTAAGATAATTTTAAGGCGACAGTACGATAATTTTTCATTTCCCTTCTGTCAACACTGGTGTAGATGGAAGAACACAGCGAAAGCACCAGCTCTCAGGTAAGAAACACCTTTATGATTGCATGAATGATAACATGAATTATTATCTGTACAGAGGTGAGTGTTCGAGCATGCACGTGGTAAGCATGTTAGCTAAGTCATAATTAACAAATGAACGTCTATTAACAGATAATTAATGTTGATGCTGCCTGAAGATTAACATTTAAATAATGTTTTTAAAATCACACAAGTGCTTCTTTATGTAACACCAAAGCAGGTGCATGTAATTGTAATCCATGTAGTAATTTGTTTGATTTATATTTCACCAAAATTCCATAACTGTTCCAATATTGTTGTTTTTTAAGTGTATATATATTTATCTGTATATTTCGTCTTTGGGAGCATTTATTTTGTTAATGGTACGGTTACTTACCGGATTTCGACATACGATGACGTCACATCCTGTGTTTTCACGCCGTCCTCAGTTCGCTGCCAGCTTCACCGAGGAGAGGTAAGATAATACCAGCACCAATGCCGATGAACTGTTACAATATGGCTAAAAAACGCTAAAAATGTTAAGAGTTTACTTTGTTCTTTGGAAATTATGTTTTTATTTCCAGGAGAACAGTGTCGATTTTGTTTTGCTTTGCACATCATTTTTAATTCACATGCCAATGTGAAGAGTTCAAGCTTGGCTAATTGAGCATGGATGAGAGTATTCTCATGCGGTCTGCTCTATTTTTCTTTTTCTCAACGTGTGCTTGTGAGACATTTGCTGGAATCGTTTGGTTTGGTAATGTTTATCTGTTTTGTACAGGTATGTGAGCTACCTTTTTGTCATTTTAATTTGGAGGTATATTTTTATTTATAACTATGATTTTCTGTAATATATACTTATGGTGGTCTATGTTTAAATTAATGTTGATTGATTTACTGTAAAAGATATTGCGGTCGATGGATTGGGTTATATATCCTTTTTATTGTGTTTATGTGATCACGGTGGGATATATTTTATTTTATTGCACTTTGGAAAATAGCATACATTATGTCAGTTCGCTGAAGTGACGTCACTTCCTGTATTTTCTCGCCGTCCTCAGTTCGCTGCTAGCTCTACTGAGGAGAGGTAAGATAGTACCAGCACTAATGCAAATAAACTGTTACAATATGGCTAAAAAATGCTAAAAGTTTTCTTTGTACTTTGGAAATTATGTTTTTATTTCCAGGATAACAGTGTCCATTTCGTTCTTGTTTTTCCACATCATTTTTTATTCACATGGCAATGTGAAAAGTTCAAGCTAGGCTAATTGAGCATGCTGAAATTTATTTTTCTCAACGTGTGCTTGTGAGACATTTGCTGGAATCGTTTGCTGTGCTAATGTTTATCTGTTTTGTACAGGTATGTGAGCTCCCTTTTTGTCATTTTAATTTGGAGGTATATTTTTACATATAACTTAGATTTTCTGTAATATATACTTAAGATGGTTTATGTTTAAGTTAATGTTGATTGATTCAATGTAAAATAAATTGCTGCTGATGGAGTGGATTACATATCCTTTTTATTGTATTTATGTGATCACGGCGTGATATATTTTGTTTTATTGCATTTTGGAAAATAGCATACATTATGTCAGTTCACTGTTAGCTCTACAGAGGAGAGGTTTGCTTGTGAGACATTGGCTGGAATCATTTGCTAATGTTAGTCTGTTTAGTACAGAATAAACCCCCCACTCGGCTGACAAGAAAGCAGTGGTCCCTGTTTCATTACTCATCAAACACAAGATAGAAACAAAGCAGAGATACACAGTATAGCAGCAAGCCAAGTCAGGGTGGACCGGCTACATGATCGAGTGTGTGCGCACGTGCACCAGTACGTGCAAGCATGTTGGAAGAGCCATAACTAGCAAATTAACACCCATTAACAGTTTATTATGCATTTTAATATCCCCCGAGTGCTTGCTCCTGGTGGGAATTGTTGGGTCTCTGTAAATCATATTACTTAGTTTGGTCTAGACCTGCTACAAGTGTCTTGTGATAACTTGACTTTTGACCGGACACAGTCTGATCACTTTATTATTTGCCATGTGCATTAGAACCTGCTTCCCACATTGGAACCTTTGAATTAGGTAATTAGTAGAATTGTCCAAGGTAGCCTTTTAGGACAGAAATAATTACTTTTGTAGGTTTTACTTCAATATTTGCAAATAATTCATTTTGTGTTTTTATACTGTAAAACACAAAATATTTTAATTTGCCTAATTTGATTGTAAATTTCCAAAATAGGGTTAGGGTATCGCTCCTTCACACTGTTGGGGTGAAGGATCCTCTCGCTGAAGGAGCTCTCCAGTGCAGAGACGGTGTCCTGCATGGGTTGGGAGATATTGTCCCAGAGAGATGACAGCTTGGCCGTCATTCTCCTGTCTCTCACCTCCTGCACTGGGTCCGGATGACATCCCAGGACCGAGCTGGACTTCCTGATCCGTTTGTCCAGTTTCCTCCTGTCAGTCTAAATATATTAATCGACTTGAAAAGCACCTGCAAAAGATCCACCAACTTCCGGTATGTATTTGAAGAATTGTGGTCCCTGGGTGGTTTTTGTGTGTTTGTGAGGAAATTCCAGATCTATAGCAGAACACTATTACTTATTCATATGTACAGCTCTGGAATAAGAAAGATTTTTAAATTAAAAGGGACTTATGTAGAATCTGGAATTTTAGTTATATCTTGGTCAGATGACTTGCATGTCTTCCAGTTTCTACAGAAAGATACTGTTGCTTTTGGTTCCTCCCTTTTCTATGATGCATGTGAGGTCCTTATTTGATCATTGTGTGGTCAGAAATGCTATATTTATTTACTACTGCTCATCCTCCAGACAGCTCTTTGTAGGTATAGCTTTGAATATGTATGAGTCCGAAAGCAAATAGACATAATGAAAACACTGGAACATATTCTAACAGACCAATGTTAAATTTAATAAAACATTCCGCTACATTTTCAGGAGCCTACGGCTAAACTTTACATCCAAAAGGCCAAGGATAGACCCGTTGCTATGGAACTAGCACTCGTAACGGCTTCAAATCGCACACCACCAATTGATGAAGTGTATGATGCTTTAATTGAATGGAGAATCAGGACAGCGATGGAGGCCAGGTCACATGATACATCCTCTGCATCCACTGCTGCCACTGTGTCACAACTTTCGACCCCCATGTGTAGTCTCCCCACTGCA
Organism: Lophius americanus; assembly: GCA_037951165.1. Lineage (NCBI taxonomy): Eukaryota > Metazoa > Chordata > Actinopteri > Lophiiformes > Lophiidae > Lophius > Lophius americanus. Next base: position 297,449 of record JBBDHG010000500.1, read on the forward strand.
AGGGAAGCTTCCTGTAACCAAGACACCCCAAATATGCCGCTTTCTTCTCCTTCAGCCAGCGAAGCCTCCTGTGACACACTGGATGAAACAGAAGATAATTCAAAAGAGGAGGAAGAAGGGAGAAAACATTTTCAAAAGTGGTTAAGGAAAAGGGTAGAGCGCCCCGTCCTGCAAAGACAGGTGAGAGTTGTCATCAGTTTTGATGCTTCCACGCATACTACAATCTGTCATCCAAAAGGAGAAAAATATATCTCTCTTTTTTATAAACAGGAGGAGAGCTCATCTGAAGAGTATAGGACACAGGATTCAGACTCAGCAGTTGAAAACGTTGGCCTTATTTTCCTAAGGAACCATGGCAGGGTCTGTGAGTAAGTACCAAATTTGAAGGATTATCAATGTCTGTTAGAGCAGAAAAAATGATAAAAGTTGTATTTTTGACTCCCAAGTTTTGTAGTGCACCTCCAAGCAAAAGGGTTTAAACAAACAATAATGATAATATTATGTGCTTTCTATCATGACAAATTTTTTATTCTTCCTATCACTTTTCTGAAAACAGAAGGACAGCTCATCCAAAGAGGATGGGACACAGTTTTGGAAACCCACACAGGATGAATTTGATGAGGAGGAGGAACATGGGAGTCAAAGTCTTTCAAAAGTGGTCAAGAAAAAGAGAGTAGAGTGCCCCGTCCTGCAAAGACAGGTGGAGAGTTTTCTTCAGTTTTGGTGCTTCCACTTATACTAAAATCTGTGTGGTCAGAAATGCTGTAATTTTTTAGTGCTGTTCGTCCTCAGTACAGCACTTTGTAAACAAAGCTATGACTATGCATGATGCTGAAAGTAAATAGACATATTGATAACGCTGGAGCTTATTCAAACAGACTTAGATGTTTAACTTTATAAAGCATGACTCTACATTCTCAGAAACTTAACATCCAAAAGGCCAAGGATAGGTACATTGCTAGGGAACTAGCACTCATAAGGGCTTCAAAACTAACACCACCAATGATCTCACAACTTGATGAAGTGGCTGATGCAGCAGTTGAGAGGGTACCAGGAGGGCGATAGAGGCGAGGTCGCAAGCTGCTTCCACTGTATCCTCTCTGTCACAACTTTCGACTTCCATGTTTTTTTAATTCCTGTGTTATTCCTATTTTATTTTCTGTATATATTGTTGCTGAGAAAAGCAGTGATGACCTATGTCAAGTTATTATTATTTATTTATAATTGCCGCATGAACCGTTATTCCTGTGTTATAACGAGCTTTAAAACCGGTTTAATACAAATCTAACACTACATTGTCTATGTAAATAAAAACCCATACTCACCACTCCTCCAGGTAGACCGGTTGTTGGCACCGTTAGGTTACTCCGGTCCACCAGGGGGAGCTAGAGACTCTGGTTGGCCAGCGTGATGAGGTAAGTCCCATCGTAGGTATGTCCCCTGGCCACCAGGGGGCAAGCTTCCTGTGTTCCATACACCGCACAACTACAGGAGGCAGGCATCAGTCTGAGGATCACCTCCAAACTTGCCATAGTCAATCCTTGCACTATCTTCCTCACTCATGGTTTCGTCGAGAAAATTTAATTGCGGTGGTAATTTATATGGAATATCATCCGTTTTCAATAAATATGTGACTAAATCCTGTTTCTTTGTGATTTTGGAACCTAATTATGTTGTTTCACCTCATTTTAATGAGGTCACGGCCGAAAACGGCATTTGTGGGCGTGGCTTCGCCTTTTCAGACGTTTTTCTGTTTATCTTGGTCATTTTTAATTTTTTCCTGGATTATAATACCTTTTTGAAAAGGTCTCTACTGGGCGGATGTTTTGGGGGGGTAAAGGGTGAGAGAGAGAGAGAGAGAGAGCCAGAGCCAGAGAGAGAGAGAGAGAGAAAAAGAGAGAGCCAGAGCCAGAGAGAGAGAGAGAGAGAGAAAGAGAGAGCCAGAGAGAGAGACAGAGAGAGCCAGAGAGAGAGAGAGAGCCAGAGAGAGAGAGAGAGAGAGAAAAAAAGAGAGAGCCAGAGAGAGAGAGAGAAAAAGAGAGAGCCAGAGAGAGAGAGAGAGAGAGCCAGAGAGAGAGATAGAGAGAGAGCCAGAGAGAGAGAGAGAGACACAGTGAACTGTGGAAGAAGACAGAGCTAGGGGAGCAAGCCTGGAGGGGCTTAAATCTCCCCCCGCCGGACCGGGCTGACGCTCTGCCCACCCCTACTCCCTTCACCGAAGTGAGGGAAGGACAGGAAGGAGAGAGAGAAAAAAGGTGAGGATTTATTAATTATTTATTAAATAATTTTTAAATATTTTTTCAGAGATTTAGGAGAATGGATGGGTGATACTTGGGTGTTTTAGGAGAGCTCAACATCCGAAGGCTCTGGCGAAGGTTAGGTTTGAATAAAGGTTATCACGACGAATCCCCCCGCCTGGTCCGACGACCCAGCAGTTGAATGGGGAAACGAAGGCAGTGCACTGGCCGGCGCCCGTCTTTAGAGTTCTCCCTGACCTGTATCACCCCCTCCCTTGTGAAGGTCTATACCTGAGTTAATCTCTTTGGTTTTCAAAGTTTTTTTCTTGTTGGGGTTAGAGACCCTTAGGTGTGGGTTATGTTTCCCTCTTGGGGATATTAGGCGTTAATTCCACTATGGTTAGGTTAAGAATAACCTCTAGGTGTGGGTTAGGTCTGGAGTGAGTATAATTTAATATATATAATTTAAAATAAGGTTAAGGTTAGGTCCATATCCTCGGAGGTCTATTTGAGTTTTTATCTGGCTTTAAGTCGCCCAATCCAGGTTGGATTCAGTGGCTTAAATGTCCTAAATTTCAGGATACATCATCAGCTGTGTACCTCAGGTTCAAAGGGTGTTTCGGCCATTCAAAACAGGACACCCTCCCCTGAGGCGGCCCTCCGGGGTGATCAGGTCCCAGAGTGTATCCCGTGACCAATTGTTTTTTATCTTCATTCTAAGAAGCTATTATTCGCCGTGCTATAGTTTTATTATTATTTATTTTTTAATTCCTGTGTTATTCCTGTTTTATTTTCTGTATATATTGTTGCTGAGAAAAGCAGTGATGACCTATGTCAAGTTATTATTATTTATTTATAATTGCTGCATGAACCGTTATTCCTGTGTTATAACAAGCTTTAAAACCGGTTTAATACAAATCTAACACTACATTGTCTATGTAGATAAAAACCCATACTCACCACTCCTCCAGGTAGACCGGTTGTTGACACCGTTAGGTTACTCCAGTCCACCAGGGGGAGCTAGAGACTCTGGTTGGCCAGCGTGATGAGGTAAGTCCCATCGTAGGTATGTCCCCTGGCCACCAGGGGGCGCGCTTCCTGTGTTCCATACACCGCACAACTACAGGAGGCAGGCATCAGTCTGTGGATCACCTCCAAACTTGCCATAGTCAATCCTTGCACTATCTTCCTCACTCATGGTGTAATCGAGAAAATTTAATTGCGGTGGTAATTTATCTGGAATATCATCCGTTTTCAATAAATATGTGACTAAATCCTGTTTCTTTGTTATTTTGGAACCTAATTCTTGTTGTTTAACCTCGTTTTAATGAGGTCATGGCCGAAAACGGCATTTGTGGGCGTGGCTTCGCCTTTTCAGACGTTTTCATGTTTATCTTGGTCATTTTTAATTTTTTCCTGGATTATAATACCTTTTTGAAAAGGTCTCTACTGGGCGGATGTTTTGGAGGGGTAAAGGGTGAGAGAGAGAGAGAGAGAGAGAGAGCCAGAGAGAGAGAGAGAGAGAGAGAGAGAGAGAGAGAAAAAAGAGAGAGCCAGAGCCAGAGAGAGAGAGAGAGAGAGAGAGAGAAAAAGAGAGAGCCAGAGCCAGAGAGAGAGAGAGAGAGCCAGAGAGAGAGAGAGCCAGAGAGAGAGAGAGAGACAGAGAGAGAGACAGAGAGAGAGCCAGAGAGAGAGCCAGAGAGAGAGAGAGAGATAGAGAGAGAGAGAGAGAGAGAGAGCCAGAGAGAGAGAGAGAGAGAGGCACAGTGAACTGTGGAGGAAGACAGAGCTAGGGGAGCAAGCCTGGAGGGGCTTAAATCTCCCCCCGCCGGACCGGGCTGACGCTCTGCCCATCAGTACTCCCTTCACCGAAGTGAGGGAAGGACAGGAAGGAGAGAGAGAAAAAAAAGGAGGTGAGGATTTATTAATTATTTATTAAATTATTTTTAAATATTTTTTCAGAGATTTAGGAGTATGGATGGGTGATACTTGGGTATTTTAGGAGAGCTCAACATCCGAAGGCTCTGGCGAAGGGTTAGGTTTGAATGAAGGTTATCACGACGAATCCCCCCGCCTGGTCCGACGACCCAGCAGTTGAATGGGGAAACGAAGGCAGTGCACTGGCTGGCGCCCGTCTTTAGAGTTCTCCCTGACCTGTATCACCCCCTCCCTTGTGAAGGTCTATACCTGAGTTAATCTCTTTGGTTTTCAAAGTTTTTTTCTTGTTGGGGTTAGAGACCCTTAGGTGTGGGTTATGTTTCCCTCTTGGGGATATTAGGCGTTAATTCCACTATGGTTAGGTTAAGAATAACCTCTGGGTTAGGTCTGGAGTGAGTATAATTTAATATATATAATTTAAAATAAGGTTAAGGTTAGGTCCATATCCTCGGAGGTCTATTTGAGTTTTTATCTGGCTTTAAGTCGCCCAATCCAGGTTGGATTCAGTGGCTTAAATGTCCTAAATTTCAGGATACATCATCAGCTGTGTACCTCAGGTTCAAAGGGTGTTTCGGCCATTCAAAACAGGACACCCTCCCCTGAGGCGGCCCTCCGGGGTGATCAGGTCCCAGAGTGTATCCCGTGACCAATTGTTTTTTATCTTCATTCTAAGAAGCTATTATTCGCCGTGCTATAGTTTTATTATTATTTATTTTTTAATTCCTGTGTTATTCCTGTTTTATTTTCTGTATATATTGTTGCTGAGAAAAGCAGTGATGACCTATGTCAAGTTATTATTATTTATTTATAATTGCTGCATGAACCGTTATTCCTGTGTTATAACAAGCTTTAAAACCGGTTTAATACAAATCTAACACTACATTGTCTATGTAGATAAAAACCCATACTCACCACTCCTCCAGGTAGACCGGTTGTTGACACCGTTAGGTTACTCCGGTCCACCAGGGGGAGCTAGAGACTCTGGTTGGCCAGCGTGATGAGGTAAGTCCCATCGTAGGTATGTCCCCTGGCCACCAGGGGGCAAGCTTCCTGTGTTCCATACACCGCACAACTACAGGAGGCAGGCATCAGTCTGAGGATCACCTCCAAACTTGCCATAGTCAATCCTTGCACTATCTTCCTCACTCATGGTTTCGTCGAGAAAATTTAATTGCGGTGGTAATTTATATGGAATATCATCCGTTTTCAATAAATATGTGACTAAATCCTGTTTCTTTGTGATTTTGGAACCTAATTATGTTGTTTCACCTCATTTTAATGAGGTCACGGCCGAAAACGGCATTTGTGGGCGTGGCTTCGCCTTTTCAGACGTTTTTCTGTTTATCTTGGTTAGGGTTAGGGTTAGGGTTAGGGTTAGGGGTTAGGGTTAGGGTTAGGGTTAGGGGTTAGGGTTAGGTTTGAATAAAGGTTATCACGACGAATCCCCCCGCCTGGTCCGACGACCCAGCAGTTGAATGGGGAAACGAAGGCAGTGCACTGGCCGGCGCCCGTCTTTAGAGTTCTCCCTGACCTGTATCACCCCCTCCCTTGTGAAGGTCTATACCTGAGTTAATCTCTTTGGTTTTCAAAGTTTTTTTCTTGTTGGGGTTAGAGACCCTTAGGTGTGGGTTATGTTTCCCTCTTGGGGATATTAGGCGTTAATTCCACTATGGTTAGGTTAAGAATAACCTCTAGGTGTGGGTTAGGTCTGGAGTGAGTATAATTTAATATATATAATTTAAAATAAGGTTAAGGTTAGGTCCATATCCTCGGAGGTCTATTTGAGTTTTTATCTGGCTTTAAGTCGCCCAATCCAGGTTGGATTCAGTGGCTTAAATGTCCTAAATTTCAGGATACATCATCAGCTGTGTACCTCAGGTTCAAAGGGTGTTTCGGCCATTCAAAACAGGACACCCTCCCCTGAGGCGGCCCTCCGGGGTGATCAGGTCCCAGAGTGTATCCCGTGACCAATTGTTTTTTATCTTCATTCTAAGAAGCTATTATTCGCCGTGCTATAGTTTTATTATTATTTATTTTTTATTTTTTAATTCCTGTGTTATTCCTATTTTATTTTCTGTATATATTGTTGCTGAGAAAAGCAGTGATGACCTATGTCAAGTTATTATTATTTATTTATAATTGCCGCATGAACCGTTATTCCTGTGTTATAACGAGCTTTTAAAACCGGTTTAATACAAATCTAACACTACATTGTCTATGTAAATAAAAACCCATACTCACCACTCCTCCAGGTAGACCGGTTGTTGACACCGTTAGGTTACTCCGGTCCACCAGGGGGAGCTAGAGACTCTGGTTGGCCAGCCGTGATGAGGTAAATCCCATCGTAGGTATGTCCCCTGGCCACCAGGGGGCAAGCTTCCTGTGTTCCATACACCGCACAACTACAGGAGGCAGGCATCAGTCTGAGGATCACCTCCAAACTTGCCATAGTCAATCCTTGCACTATGTTCCTCACTCATGGTTTCGTCGAGAAAATTTAATTGCGGTGGTAATTTATATGGAATATCATCCGTTTTCAATAAATATGTGACTAATCCTGTTTCTTTGTGATTTTGGAACCTAATTATGTTGTTTCACCTCATTTTAATGAGGTCACGGCCGAAAACGGCATTTGTGGGCGTGGCTTCGCCTTTTCAGACGTTTTTCTGTTTATCTTGGTCATTTTTAATTTTTTCCTGGATTATAATACCTTTTGAAAAGGTCTCTACTGGCGGATGTTTTGGGGGGGGTAAAGGGTGAGAGAGAGAGAGAGAGAGAGAGCCAGAGAGAGGAGAGAGAGAGAGAGAGAGAAAAAGAGAGAGAGAGAGAGAGAGAGAGAGAGAGAGAGAGAGAGGAGAGAGAGAAAGAGAGAAAAAGAGAGAGAGAGAGAGAGAGAGAGAGAAAAAGAGAGAGCCAGAGAGAGAGAGAGAGACAGAGAGAGCCAGAGAGAGAGAGAGAGAGCCAGAGAGAGAGAGAGAGAGAGAGAGAAAAAGAGAGAGCCAGAGAGAGAGAGAGAGAGAGAGAAAAAGAGAGAGCCAGAGAGAGAGAGAGAGAGAGAGAGACAGAGAGAGCCAGAGAGAGAGAGAGAGAGAGAGAGAGAGAGAGAGAGCCAGAGCGAGAGAGAGAGAGAGAGAGAGCCAGAGAGAGAGAGAGAGACACAGTGAACTGTGGAAGAAGACAGAGCTAGTGGGAGCAAGCCTGGAGGGGCTTAAATCTCCCCCCCGCCGGACCGGGCTGACGCTCTGCCCACCCCTACTCCCTTCACCGAAGTGAGGGAAGGACAGGAAGGAGAGAGAGAAAAAAGGTGAGGATTTATTAATTATTTATTAAATAATTTTTAAATATTTTTTCAGAGATTTAGGAGAATGGATGGGTGATACTTGGGTGTTTTAGGAGAGCTCAACATCCGAAGGCTCTGGCGAAGGTTAGGTTTGAATAAAGGTTATCACGACGAATCCCCCCCGCCTGGTCCGACGACCCAGCAGTTGAATGGGGAAACGAAGGCAGTGCACTGGCCGGCGCCCGTCTTTAGAGTTCTCCCTGACCTGTATCACCC
>JBBDHG010000501.1:2500-5000 GCA_037951165.1 Lophius americanus
GATTATCATATGAAAATAATCAGGAATGTATTTTGAGCGGCTGCAGTCTCTCTCTGTTCTTTACATATCGCAAATCCTTTGATGTGTTTTTTCTCTTATTTTGGGAAAAGCGCTTCTTGAAGAAAACAAAGGCGTGCATAAATTAGCATCCACGACTGCAATTAGACGGTCACAGTGATTGGAAAAGAAAAATCATCATCCGGCGGCTGGCCTGATTTTGGGTCCCTTAAGCCCCTCCCCCTCAGAGAAAGAAGTGTGAGTAATAATAAAATAAAGGTATTCTCTGACCAGTGGGCAGAAATACGCTGTCCTGAAACCAAAACCAGGTTCTTTAATCCTTGTTCGCTGCTTTTGTAAAGATATTTTAAAAATGTTGGACTGGAATATTTTTTAGCCACTAAAACGTTTTACAGAAACACCAGATGTTGTTTTTGTGTGACGGGCGTGAAAGTGACCTGGAATATAAGAATTTTATGTTGAATATATTTAACAGTGTTTGAGAACCGTAACATTACAAACGTCCAGCAGACACCTTTACGCTTACAGCGAACACATGGAGGCGGGGAGGGGTCAGAGGTCAGGAGTCCGCTGGAGACCCAAGCAGCAGCTGAGTTTCTATTAATAATGATCTTCTTCCATCAGAGGCGGCGTTTAAGAAACTACCGCGACGTTTCTACGTACGACGTAACCGTAGTACTGTGGCGGCGGCCGCTGCTGGGCGAAGAAACTTCTAGAAGAAACTTCTGAACTCTCGTGTGTCTGTCGCGTCGTGAGGAGCTCTCAGCATCAGGATCAGAGTCTGAGCTGCTCACGCCAGAGGAAGGTCCATATAGACTCAGAACCCACAGATGTCCCTCTGAATTCTGACCACTTCCTGTCACGTGTTCGGGTTTCTTCCTCCCGGAGCGTCGGATGCTGAGGACGACAGGCGTGAGCGGCGGTCTGGTGAACGTTTCAGATCCCGCCTCTCCGTCCACGTTTTCTTTAATTTTAAGGAGCCAAAGAAGAAGCTGGACCTTTTCTGTCGCCCCGGCAACAAGGGTATGTCCCAAAAAAGACCCCCGACCCCCTGCAATGTACAGATGAACCAGATAGATCCTCCAGTCCATCATCAGAACCAAATTTAGACTAAATCTGACCAACGGTTGAGAAATTACGACCCAAAAGGTTGTAGAGATAAAACTCCCCCTAGTGGTGCAAATATTCAACCAACCCTCCTAAAAGTCACTCCAGTTCTTCCTCACACTGAGCTCTATCTGGGCTTCTTAAGGTATCCAGACACAACATGGTGACGGTTCTGTAGGGTCCTCGACTCTTCCGGGACGTAAAAAAGTTCTTCCGATATTCTGGGGTCATAGTGGGTCGTAGGTCCAGCAGAGCCTTCCAGCTTTAGGAAAGACTGGGTCAGAACCACAGATTCCACTGCTATGCCAGAACCCTGGTGTGTTTTGCTGTGTTGACCCGGAGCGTTTCACTCACTCTTCCCCCAGAACCAGTACCAGTCCGGATGAATCGTCTTCTTCCCTCTGAGACTTTTCTGGTGGACATTAACTAACTGATGAAAACAGTTAAGACTAAAACGTAGATGGAAACTCTTCGGACCTGGACCGAACCACCGGGCAGCACCGCCGATGGTCCCTCCTGGACTCGGGTCTTTTTCCTGCGGATGGTGGAGGACCGGGTCCTGAGCAGAATCTGCCTTTGGCAGCTGAAGTCTTTAGTTGTATTATTTACATGGAACCAGTAGCTGTAGGCCTCTGGGAACTTCTCCCTCCGCCTCCTCGCCGCCTTCAGAGGCCACGCCCATCCTCCCCTCCATCCTCCCCTCCATCCTCCCCTCCATCCTCCCCTCCATCCTCCCCTCCCCTCCAGCTCGCTGCAAAAACAGTCTGATTCTCAGGGCAAACTTTCTCCCTCCTCTCCGATACCTTGATTTGATATACTCCAATAGAGCCTTTCTCCCAGACGCCATCAATTGTCTATAGATTTTTCTTGGCTCTCCTCGGCGGTGGAACAAAAGCAGGACCTGAAAAGCCTCCAGCCTAAGAGGCTTTATTGATATCGATGTCGGGGGGAACATGGCCCATTTTCACCGGGGGATCAATCAGAGCGTCAGCGCCGCAGAGCTGCAGCTCTCTGCTGCCGGGCCTGCAGGAGTCTGTTTGTGTCCAGGAGACGCAGAGAAGCTCGGATCAACATCGGGTTCAAGGCGGAGCGTCATCTCAGCGGGTTCGCTCAGAACGCAGAGGAGAGCAGGGACCGTCAAGTAACAAGTTCTGGATCAAACAGATGGACCGGTGGGACAAAGCAGTGGAGCATTAATCTGGACCCGGATGGTGACAGTGTGTTTGCTGGAATCAGGGCCGAGACGGTGAGTGGGTTCAGGGGCGGGTCCAATTAGCCCCGGTGTCTCTGGTTCTACTAAATAAAGTCTTCTTCGGTCCTGAGGAGGAAACCGAGAGTCACTGCAGCTGAAGACCCCGCAGAAGGTGATGAAGGT
>JBBDHG010000501.1:12500-36572 GCA_037951165.1 Lophius americanus
GAAGAAGAAGGAAGCATGTTATTGAACAGAATTATGTAACTTGATACGACTCACTAAAAGTCTCATCAGAATCAAATAGTTCTGTGGAACAAAAGGCTTAACAGATCCAGCTGGATGCTCTCCTCTTCCTCAGTGATGAAGCTCCTGCGTGAATAAAGGTAAGATCGTAGAGTTTGCGTGAAGCTGCAGAAACGGGTTGTTATGTGTTCCAGCCTGGAGATGGATGCAGCAGCCTCCAGAGAGGAATGAATAACTCACTAACATCTGGGCGAGCGACAGTAAAGAGGGATTTAGTGTTCGCCGCGGGAAGAGAGGGAGAATCTGTGTGTCCATTAAACGCTTTATTACAGCGCCAGCAGCCCCATGCTAACTCACTTAGCCCTGTGAGCGCTCTGTCACATACCTGCTGGAGACACACACAGGCTGCAGGCACCCACACACACACAGACAGAGAAACACACACCCACACACACACAGACAGCGAAACACACACTCACACACAGACACACACACACAGACAGAGAAACACACACTCACACACACACAGACAGAGAAACACACACAGACACACACACACACACACAGACACACACACACAGACAGAGAAACACACACCCACACACAGACACACACACACAGACAGACACAGACACACACACACAGACAGAGAAACACACACTCACGCACACACACTCACACACACACAGACAGAGAAACACACACTCACACTCACGCACACACACTCACACACACACAGACACACACACACACTCACACACACACTCACACACACACTCACACACACACTCACACACACACACACTCAAACACACACACACACACAGACAGAGAAACACACACTCACACACACACACACAGACAGAGAAACACACACTCACACACACACACTCACACACACGCACACACACGCACACACACTCACACACACACACACACACACACACAGACACACACACACAGACAGACACAGACACACACACACAGACAGAGAAACACACACTCACACACACACACACACACACTCACACACAGACAGAGAAACACACACCCACGCACAGACACACATACACAGACAGAGAAACACATACTCACACACACACTCACACACACAGACAGACACACACACACAGACAGAGAAACACACACTCACACACACACACACAGACAGAGAAACACACACTCACACACACACACACAGACAGAGAAACACACACTCACACACACACACACAGACAGAGAAACACACACTCACACACACACACACAGACAGAGAAACACACACTCACACACACACACACAGACAGAGAAACACACACCCACACACAGACACACACACACAGACAGAGAAACACACACTCACACACACACACAGACACACAGACAGAGAAACACCCACCCACACACAGACACACACACACAGACAGAGAAACACACACCCACACACAGACACACACACACAGACAGAGAAACACACACTCACACACACACTCACACACACAGACAGACACAGACACTCACACACAAACAGAGAAACACACACTTACGCACACACATTCACACACACACAGACAGAGAAACACACACTCACACACACACACACAGACAGAGAAACACACACTCACACACACACACTCACACACACTCACACACACGCACACACACACACACACACACACACTCACACACACACAGACACACACACACTCACACACACACTCACACACACACTCACACACACACACACTCAAACACACACACACACACACACACACACACACACACACACAGAGAAACACACACTCACACACACACACACAGACAGAGAAACACACACTCACACACACACACTCACACACACTCACACACACACACACACACACACACACACACACACACACACACACACACACACACACACACACACACACACACACACACACATTATATTTCTTTCATTATCTCAGAGGTTCAGTCTGAGTTTCTCCAGAATAAAGACGTCTTTTATCTTCATATGTTTAATTATTACTTTCCATCTCATTTCAAGAACACAGTTATCATAAATCCAGAACCGAGTCACTATCATACGGGCAGAATCGGTTAAATGGACCTGAAAGAAGAGGTTTAGCTTTTTATTCTCACTTTTCACTTTCTGTCTCAGAACATTTTCTTCCTTCAAGTGTTTTAATCTTTAATCATCTTATTATCTGCAAAAATAGTCCAGACCAGACTTTTTTAAATTACAACCAAATTGTCATGAAACTAAGAAACAAAATAATTTTAAACAGAAAGTTTTTCTTTTCTATGATTCTTAAAACAAGTTTAAACTCATAAACAATAAAGACAATAAACAACTTTAAAACGAGACGAACATCATCAAAGCGAATCAACTTTATCTAATTACAAACAAACAAAGTCATTTATTCAAGATTTATTGACTTTAAAGGAGTATTTCATCTCGATTCTAAGAATCTATTCTTTCATTCAAGATGAATCATCAGGAGAAAAAAACCTGAAAATAAGACAAAATGTTTTTAAATAGAATTTCCTTCTTCTTAAAATCAGGAACAAAATCTGATTCAGTTTTTATCTATTTCTCTTTTAACTTTCTGGAATTTATTTTTATTTTACGGTGTAGGGTTTGTTCCTTGTTAGTGAGTTTTTTATTCCTGGTTCTGAGTCGGTTAACAAGAATCATCATCTTCATCATCATCATCATCATCATCTCCATCATCGTCACGAGGTCTGTCTCTCCTTTCTCTCTCTCTCAGACCGCCTACCCTGATAGAGGGTCTGGGAGAGGATTTCTGACTGTTAAAGGCAGTTTCAGAATCAGTTAAATGCACCTGAAATGATAACGTTTACAGTTAATGCGACGATAAGCTGCTTTTAATACGACAAAAAACCTACAATAACCGTTTCACGTTATTCCGAGACGCGACACTTCCTCATAATAGTTAAATACGGTAAAAAGCTGGTTTCAGATCTTTTTTTCATATTTGTAAAAATCTTCCTCTTAAATTATTATCGCCTGAAAACAACCTGCATTCGTTGCTTAAATACATTTTTGACGGACAGACCGAGGGTACCAGGATAAAACTTGGCCCCCCGGTGTCAAAGGTGAATCCTGCAGACTCAAAAAAATCCACAAACAGGAAGTTGCGTGATGGAATCACTCAAACGCCCGATTCCCGTCTTTGACCGCAGCTCCTCAGACCAGAACCGACGCCGACTCGCCGTCACGTCTGCCGACACTCGGCCGCACGCCGTCCCTCAGAGCGTCTGCTGCGACTGCAGGCCATCAGATCCTGTCAGAGCGGCTGATGCGTGGGATCCTCCGCGTAGAGCGTGGTTCCGTCTGCAGAGCGCCGGGTTCCGCCTCTGACAGAGGAGCGCCGACGGTGTCGCCTTCTGACTGACAGCCGAAGAATCCCTGGTAAACAAAGAGAGATTACACCCCGGTGAGTGGAGGGGGTCTGCCTGCGAGCTCCCAGCAGCGCCGGCGCCGCTTGGATGAAAGAGGAGGAGAGAGATGGCAGACAAACACCCGCTGAGATGCTTCAAAATACCTATGATGCACTGCACCTGCTGACTCATGCAGGTGGACGACTTCAGGGGAGACTCAGTGGCTCCTGGTGGGAGGAGCTTCATCATCAATGGTTATTTGGAAGCAACGGGTTTGTCGACGTTTCGTCATGACATCACAGCGTGACATCATAACGACGTTTTTAAACTGCAGAGTTTTTGTTGTTAATAAACACGTCAATAATTAACTAATGACATTAAAAATGACCTTTGAGTTGATTATTTTAAAAAACCATGACATCATTGACAACGTCTGCGTTCTTCAGACAGAGTTTGATGAAGACGAAGGTTAGTTTCACAACGAGTTTAAAAGAATTAAGAGAAGAGAGTTTATGAACATTATGGTATCAGATTTAATTTATTCATTTAATCTGAGGAGTTCAATCGGGGGGGGGGGGTCGTCTGAACAACGAAGGAGAGTGGGGTCTGTTAGTGGATTGACCCTGGCTGTCATGGCGACGGCGTAGGATCGGTTCTGTATTGGTCTGTTTGGATCCGTTCAACGGCTGCTGGGTCCAGTGTCGTCATTTAGAGAGTGTGTTATAACCATCAGCTGTGTGTGTGTGTGTGTGTGTGTGTGTGTGTGTGTGTGTGTGTGTGTGTGTGTGTGTGTGTGTGTGTGTGTGTGTGTGTGTGTGTGTTTGTGAGTGTGTGTGAGTGTGTGTGAGTGTGTGAGTGTGTGTGAGTGTGTGTGAATGTGTGGGTGTGTGTGTGTGAGTGTGTGTGTGAGTGTGTGTGGGTGTGTGTGTGTGAGTGTGTGTGTGAGCGTGTGTGAGCGTGTGTGAGTGTGTGAGTGTGTGTGTGTGTGTGTGTGTGTGTGTGTGAGAGCGTGTGTGTGTGTGAGCGTGTGTGAGCTTGTGTGTGTGTGTGTGTGAATGTGTGAGTGTTTCTCAGCCGGGTGATTGAGATGGTGTCATTCTGTGTGTGTGTGTCTAGCCTGGAGCCACAAGTGCATTATGGGTATGTCACACCACTATCCGAGACATGTGGCGTACCTGAGGAAGAGCGCCGCCTACTCTTCGTCTCCTTCTCCTCCTCCTCCAGACAGAGTGAAGAGTTCATGTGTTGCTGATCTCCATGAACCCGTCAGAACCTCAAACCTTCAAAGCCTCAGATGTGATCCAGATCTCTGTGATCCTCCAGCCTGAACCGGATGAGGCCCCTGGGGGTCGTGTTTGGAACTGCGGGGGCTAATGGTTTTTTCCTTAAAGGCACAGTCTGTAAAATGTCTTTGAATAAATGGAATTTAATATAAATAAGGTCTAGTTTAGGTTAGGTTTGTTTTATTGGTGTTAGTTTAGGTTAGGTTTGTTTTGTTGGTGTTAGTTTAGGTTAGGTTTGTTTTATTGGTGTTAGTTTAGGTTAGGTTTGTTTTGTTGGTGTTAGTTTAGGTTAGGTTTGTTTTATTGGTTTTAGTTTAGGTTAGGTTTGTTTTATTGGTTTTAGTTTTCGTAGGTTTGTTTTATTGGTTTAGTTTAGGTTAGGTTTGTTTTATTGGTTTTAGTTTAGGTTAGGTTTGTTTTATTGGTTTTAGTTTAGGTTAGGTTTGTTTTATTGGTGTTAGTTTAGGTTAGGTTTGTTTTATTGGTTTTAGTTTAGGTTAGGTTTGTTTTATTGGTTTTAGTTTTCGTAGGTTTGTTTTATTGGTTTAGTTTAGGTTAGGTTTGTTTTATTGGTTTTAGTTTAGGTTAGGTTTGTTTTATTGGTTTTAGTTTAGGTTAGGTTTGTTTTATTGGTTTTAGTTTAGGTTAGATTTGTTTTATTGGTTTAATTTTAGGTTAGGTTTGTTTTATTGGTTTCAGTTTAGGTTAGGTTTGTTTTACTGGTTTTAGTTTAGGTTAGGTTTGTTTTATTGGTTTTAGTTTAGGTTAGGTTTGTTTTATTGGTTCTAGTTTAGGTTAGGTTTGTTTTATTGGTGTTAGTTTAGGTTAGGTTTGTTTTGTTGGTGTTAGTTTAGGTTAGGTTTGTTTTATTGGTGTTAGTTTAGGTTGGGTTTGTTTTGTTGGTGTTAGTTTAGGTTAGGTTTGTTTTATTGGTTTTAGTTTAGGTTAGGTTTGTTTTATTGGTTTTAGTTTTCGTAGGTTTGTTTTATTGGTTTAGTTTAGGTTAGGTTTGTTTTATTGGTTTTAGTTTAGGTTAGGTTTGTTTTATTGGTTTTAGTTTAGGTTAGGTTTGTTTTATTGGTGTTAGTTTAGGTTAGGTTTGTTTTATTGGTTTTAGTTTAGGTTAGGTTTGTTTTATTGGTTTTAGTTTTCGTAGGTTTGTTTTATTGGTTTAGTTTAGGTTAGGTTTGTTTTATTGGTTTTAGTTTAGGTTAGGTTTGTTTTATTGGTTTTAGTTTAGGTTAGGTTTGTTTTATTGGTGTTAGTTTAGGTTAGGTTTTATTTTATTGGTTTTAGTTTAGGTTAGGTTTGTTAGGTTTGTTTTATTGGTTTTAGTTTAGGTTAGGTTTGTTTTATTGGTTTTAGTTTAGGTTAGGTTTGTTTTATTGGTTTTAGTTTTTGTAGGTTTGTTTTATTGGTTTTAGTTTAGGTTAGGTTTGTTTTATTGATTCTAGTTTAGGTTAGGTTTGTTTTATTGGTTTTAGTTTAGGTTAGGTTTGTTTTATTGGTTTTAGTTTAGGTTAGGTTTGTTTTATTGGTTTTAGTCTAGGTTAGGTTTGTTTTATTGGTTCTAGTTTAGGTTAGGTTTGTTTTATTGGTTCTAGTTTAGGTTAGGTTTGTTTTATTGGTTTTAGTTTAGGTTAGGTTTGTTTTATTGGTTTTAGTTTTCGTAGGTTTGTTTTATTGGTTTTAGTTTAGGTTAGGTTTGTTTTATTGATTCTAGATTAGGTTAGGTTTGTTTTATTGGTTTTAGTTTAGGTTAGGTTTGTTTTATTGGTTTTAGTTTAGGTTAGGTTTGTTTTATTGGTTTTAGTCTAGGTTAGGTTTGTTTTATTGGTTCTAGTTTAGGTTAGGTTTGTTTTATTGGTTCTAGTTTAGGTTAGGTTTGTTTTATTGGTTTTAGTTAAGGTTAGGTTTGTTTTATTGGTTTTAGTTTAGGTTAGGTTTGTTTTATTGGTTTTAGTTTAGGCTAGATTTGTTTTATTGGTTTAAGTTTAGGTTAGGTTTGTTTTATTGGTTTCAGTTTAGGTTAGATTTGTTTTACTGGTTTTAGTTTAGGTTAGGTTTGTTTTATTGGTTTTAGTTTAGGTTAGGTTTGTTTTATTGGTTCTAGTTTAGGTTAGGTTTGTTTTATTGGTTTTAGTTTAGGTTAGGTTTGTTAGGTTTGTTTTATTGGTTGTAGTTTAGGTTAGGTTTGTTTTATTGGTTTTAGTTTTCGTAGGTTTGTTTTATTGGTTTAGTTTAGGTTAGGTTTGTTTTATTGGTTTTAGTTTAGGTTAGTTTTGTTTTATTGGTTTTAGTTTAGGTTAGGTATGTTGGTCCGTTTTATTGGTTTTAGTTTAGGTTAGGTTTGTTTTATTGGTTTTAGTTTTCGTAGGTTTGTTTTATTGGTTTAGTTTAGGCTAGGTTTGTTTTATTGGTTCTAGTTTAGGTTAGGTTCGTATAATTGGTTTTAGTTTAGGTTAGGTTTGTTTTATTGGTTTTAGTTTTCGTAGGTTTGTTTTATTGGTTTAGTTTAGGTTAGGTTTGTTTTATTGGTTTTAGTTTAGGTTAGGTTTGTTTTATTGGTTTTAGTTTAGGTTAGGTATGTTGGTTCGTTTTATTGGTTTTAGTTTAGGTTAGGTTTGTTTTATTGGTTTTAGTTTTCGTAGGTTTGTTTTATTGGTTTAGTTTAGGCTAGGTTTGTTTTATTGGTTCTAGTTTAGGTTAGGTTCGTATAATTGGTTTTAGTTTAGGTTAGGTTTGTTTTATTGGTTTTAGTTTTCGTAGGTTTGTTTTATTGGTTTAGTTTAGGTTAGGTTTGTTTTATTGGTTTTAGTTTAGGTTAGGTTTGTTTTTTTGGTTTTAATTTAGGTTAGGTTTGTTTTTTTGGTTTTAGTTTAGGTTAGGTTTGTTTTATTGGTTTTAGTTTTCGTAGGTTTGTTTTTTTGGTTTAGTTTAGGTTAGGTTTGTTTTATTGGTTTTAGTCTAGGTTAGGTTTGTTTTATTGGTTCTAGTTTAGGTTAGGTTTGTTAGGTTTGTTTTATTGGTTTTAGTTTTCGTAGGTTTGTTTTATTGGTTTAGTTTAGGTTAGGTTTGTTTTATTGGTTCTAGTTTAGGTTAGGTTCGTTTTATTGGTTTTAGTTTAGGTTAGGTTTGTTTTATTGGTTTTAGTTTAGGTTAGGTTTGTTTTATTGGTTTTAGTTTAGGTTAGGTTTGTTTTATTGATTCTAGTTTAGGTTAGGTTTGTTTTATTGGTTTTAGTTTAGGTTAGGTTTGTTTTATTGGTTTTAGTTTAGGTTAGGTTTGTTTTATTGGTTTTAGTCTAGGTTAGGTTTGTTTTATTGGTTCTAGTTTAGGTTAGGTTTGTTTTATTGGTTCTAGTTTAGGTTAGGTTTGTTTTATTGGTTTTAGTTTAGGTTAGGTTTGTTTTATTGGTTTTAGTTTTCGTAGGTTTGTTTTATTGGTTTTAGTTTAGGTTAGGTTTGTTTTATTGATTCTAGATTAGGTTAGGTTTGTTTTATTGGTTTTAGTTTAGGTTAGGTTTGTTTTATTGGTTTTAGTTTAGGTTAGGTTTGTTTTATTGGTTTTAGTCTAGGTTAGGTTTGTTTTATTGGTTCTAGTTTAGGTTAGGTTTGTTTTATTGGTTCTAGTTTAGGTTAGGTTTGTTTTATTGGTTTTAGTTAAGGTTAGGTTTGTTTTATTGGTTTAAGTTTAGGTTAGGTTTGTTTTATTGGTTTTAGTTTAGGCTAGATTTGTTTTATTGGTTTAAGTTTAGGTTAGGTTTGTTTTATTGGTTTTAGTTTTCGTAGGTTTGTTTTATTGGTTTAGTTTAGGTTAGGTTTGTTTTATTGGTTTTAGTTTAGGTTAGTTTTGTTTTATTGGTTTTAGTTTAGGTTAGGTATGTTGGTCCGTTTTATTGGTTTTAGTTTAGGTTAGGTTTGTTTTATTGGTTTTAGTTTTCGTAGGTTTGTTTTATTGGTTTAGTTTAGGCTAGGTTTGTTTTATTGGTTCTAGTTTAGGTTAGGTTTGTATAATTGGTTTTAGTTTAGGTTAGGTTTGTTTTATTGGTTTTAGTTTTCGTAGGTTTGTTTTATTGGTTTTAGTTTAGGTTAGGTTTTTTTTATTGGTTTTAGTTTAGGTTAGGTATGTTGGTTCGTTTTATTGGTTTTAGTTTAGGTTAGGTTTGTTTTATTGGTTTTAGTTTTCGTAGGTTTGTTTTATTGGTTTAGTTTAGGCTAGGTTTGTTTTATTGGTTCTAGTTTAGGTTAGGTTCGTATAATTGGTTTTAGTTTAGGTTAGGTTTGTTTTATTGGTTTTAGTTTTCGTAGGTTTGTTTTATTGGTTTAGTTTAGGTTAGGTTTGTTTTATTGGTTTTAGTTTAGGTTAGGTTTGTTTTTTTGGTTTTAATTTAGGTTAGGTTTGTTTTTTTGGTTTTAGTTTAGGTTAGGTTTGTTTTATTGGTTTTAGTTTTCGTAGGTTTGTTTTTTTGGTTTAGTTTAGGTTAGGTTTGTTTTATTGGTTTTAGTCTAGGTTAGGTTTGTTTTATTGGTTCTAGTTTAGGTTAGGTTTGTTAGGTTTGTTTTATTGGTTTTAGTTTTCGTAGGTTTGTTTTATTGGTTTAGTTTAGGTTAGGTTTGTTTTATTGGTTCTAGTTTAGGTTAGGTTTGTTTTATTGGTTTTAGTTTAGGTTAGGTTTGTTTTATTGGTTTTAGTTTAGGTTAGGTTTGTTTTATTGGTTTTAGTTTAGGTTAGGTTTGTTTTATTGATTCTAGTTTAGGTTAGGTTTGTTTTATTGGTTTTAGTTTAGGTTAGGTTTGTTTTATTGGTTTTAGTTTAGGTTAGGTTTGTTTTATTGGTTTTAGTCTAGGTTAGGTTTGTTTTATTGGTTCTAGTTTAGGTTAGGTTTGTTTTATTGGTTCTAGTTTAGGTTAGGTTTGTTTTATTGGTTTTAGTTTAGGTTAGGTTTGTTTTATTGGTTTTAGTTTTCGTAGGTTTGTTTTATTGGTTTTAGTTTAGGTTAGGTTTGTTTTATTGGTTTTAGTCTAGGTTAGGTTTGTTTTATTGGTTCTAGTTTAGGTTAGGTTTGTTTTATTGGTTCTAGTTTAGGTTAGGTTTGTTTTATTGGTTTTAGTTAAGGTTAGGTTTGTTTTATTGGTTTTAGTTTAGGTTAGGTTTGTTTTATTGGTTTTAGTTTAGGCTAGATTTGTTTTATTGGTTTAAGTTTAGGTTAGGTTTGTTTTATTGGTTTCAGTTTAGGTTAGATTTGTTTTACTGGTTTTAGTTTAGGTTAGGTTTGTTTTATTGGTTTTAGTTTAGGTTAGGTTTGTTTTATTGGTTCTAGTTTAGGTTAGGTTTGTTTTATTGGTTTTAGTTTAGGTTAGGTTTGTTAGGTTTGTTTTATTGGTTGTAGTTTAGGTTAGGTTTGTTTTATTGGTTTTAGTTTTCGTAGGTTTGTTTTATTGGTTTAGTTTAGGTTAGGTTTGTTTTATTGGTTTTAGTTTAGGTTAGGTTTGTTTTATTGGTTTTAGTTTAGGTTAGGTATGTTGGTCCGTTTTATTGGTTTTAGTTTAGGTTAGGTTTGTTTTATTGGTTTTAGTTTTCGTAGGTTTGTTTTATTGGTTTAGTTTAGGCTAGGTTTGTTTTATTGGTTGTAGTTTAGGTTAGGTTCGTATAATTGGTTTTAGTTTAGGTTAGGTTTGTTTTATTGGTTTTAGTTTTCGTAGGTTTGTTTTATTGGTTTAGTTTAGGTTAGGTTTGTTTTATTGGTTTTAGTTTAGGTTAGGTTTGTTTTATTGGTTTTAGTTTAGGTTAGGTATGTTGGTTCGTTTTATTGGTTTTAGTTTAGGTTAGGTTTGTTTTATTGGTTTTAGTTTTCGTAGGTTTGTTTTATTGGTTTAGTTTAGGCTAGGTTTGTTTTATTGGTTCTAGTTTAGGTTAGGTTCGTATAATTGGTTTTAGTTTAGGTTAGGTTTGTTTTATTGGTTTTAGTTTTCGTAGGTTTGTTTTATTGGTTTAGTTTAGGTTAGGTTTGTTTTATTGGTTTTAGTTTAGGTTAGGTTTGTTTTTTTGGTTTTAATTTAGGTTAGGTTTGTTTTTTTGGTTTTAGTTTAGGTTAGGTTTGTTTTATTGGTTTTAGTTTTCGTAGGTTTGTTTTTTTGGTTTAGTTTAGGTTAGGTTTGTTTTATTGGTTTTAGTCTAGGTTAGGTTTGTTTTATTGGTTCTAGTTTAGGTTAGGTTTGTTAGGTTTGTTTTATTGGTTTTAGTTTTCGTAGGTTTGTTTTATTGGTTTAGTTTAGGTTAGGTTTGTTTTATTGGTTCTAGTTTAGGTTAGGTTCGTTTTATTGGTTTTAGTTTAGGTTAGGTTTGTTTTATTGGTTTTAGTTTAGGTTAGGTTTGTTTTATTGGTTTTAGTTTAGGTTAGGTTTGTTTTACTGGTTTTAGTTTAGGTTAGGTTTGTTTTATTGGTTTTAGTTTAGGTTAGGTTTGTTAGGTTTGTTTTTTTGGTTTTAATTTAGGTTAGGTTTGTTTTTTTGGTTTTAGTTTAGGTTAGGTTTGTTTTATTGGTTTTAGTTTAGGTTAGGTTTGTTTTATTGGTTTTAGTTTAGGTTAGGTATGTTGGTTCGTTTTATTGGTTTTAGTTTAGGTTAGGTTTGTTTTATTGGTTTTAGTTTTCGTAGGTTTGTTTTATTGGTTTAGTTTAGGCTAGGTTTGTTTTATTGGTTCTAGTTTAGGTTAGGTTCGCATAATTGGTTTTAGTTTAGGTTAGGTTTGTTTTATTGGTTTTAGTTTTCGTAGGTTTGTTTTATTGGTTTAGTTTAGGTTAGGTTTGTTTTTTTGGTTTTAGTTTAGGTTAGGTTTGTTTTATTGGTTTTAGTTTTCGTAGGTTTGTTTTTTTGGTTTAGTTTAGGTTAGGTTTGTTTTATTGGTTTTAGTCTAGGTTAGGTTTGTTTTATTGGTTCTAGTTTAGGTTAGGTTTGTTAGGTTTGTTTTATTGGTTTTAGTTTTCGTAGGTTTGTTTTATTGGTTTAGTTTAGGTTAGGTTTGTTTTATTGGTTCTAGTTTAGGTTAGGTTTGTTTTATTGGTTTTAGTTTAGGTTAGGTTTGTTTTATTGGTTTTAGTTTAGGTTAGGTTTGTTTTATTGGTTTTAGTTTAGGTTAGGTTTGTTTTATTGATTCTAGTTTAGGTTAGGTTTGTTTTATTGGTTTTAGTTTAGGTTAGGTTTGTTTTATTGGTTTTAGTTTAGGTTAGGTTTGTTTTATTGGTTTTAGTCTAGGTTAGGTTTGTTTTATTGGTTCTAGTTTAGGTTAGGTTTGTTTTATTGGTTCTAGTTTAGGTTAGGTTTGTTTTATTGGTTTTAGTTTAGGTTAGGTTTGTTTTATTGGTTTTAGTTTTCGTAGGTTTGTTTTATTGGTTTTAGTTTAGGTTAGGTTTGTTTTATTGATTCTAGATTAGGTTAGGTTTGTTTTATTGGTTTTAGTTTAGGTTAGGTTTGTTTTATTGGTTTTAGTCTAGGTTAGGTTTGTTTTATTGGTTCTAGTTTAGGTTAGGTTTGTTTTATTGGTTCTAGTTTAGGTTAGGTTTGTTTTATTGGTTTTAGTTTTCGTAGGTTTGTTTTATTGGTTTAGTTTAGGTTAGGTTTGTTTTATTGGTTCTAGTTTAGGTTAGGTTCGTTTTATTGGTTTTAGTTTAGGTTAGGTTTGTTTTATTGGTTTTAGTTTAGGTTAGGTTTGTTTTATTGGTTTTAGTTTAGGTTAGGTTTGTTTTACTGGTTTTAGTTTAGGTTAGGTTTGTTTTATTGGTTTTAGTTTAGGTTAGGTTTGTTAGGTTTGTTTTTTTGGTTTTAATTTAGGTTAGGTTTGTTTTTTTGGTTTTAGTTTAGGTTAGGTTTGTTTTATTGGTTTTAGTTTAGGTTAGGTTTGTTTTATTGGTTTTAGTTTAGGTTAGGTATGTTGGTTCGTTTTATTGGTTTTAGTTTAGGTTAGGTTTGTTTTATTGGTTTTAGTTTTCGTAGGTTTGTTTTATTGGTTTAGTTTAGGCTAGGTTTGTTTTATTGGTTCTAGTTTAGGTTAGATTCGCATAATTGGTTTTAGTTTAGGTTAGGTTTGTTTTATTGGTTTTAGTTTTCGTAGGTTTGTTTTATTGGTTTAGTTTAGGTTAGGTTTGTTTTATTGGTTTTAGTTTAGGTTAGGTTTGTTAGGTTTGTTTTTTTGGTTTTAATTTAGGTTAGGTTTGTTTTTTTGGTTTTAGTTTAGGTTAGGTTTGTTTTATTGGTTTTAGTTTTCGTAGGTTTGTTTTTTTGGTTTAGTTTAGGTTAGGTTTGTTTTATTGGTTTTAGTCTAGGTTAGGTTTGTTTTATTGGTTCTAGTTTAGGTTAGGTTTGTTAGGTTTGTTTTATTGGTTTTAGTTTTCGTAGGTTTGTTTTATTGGTTTAGTTTAGGTTAGGTTTGTTTTATTGGTTCTAGTTTAGGTTAGGTTCGTTTTATTGGTTTTAGTTTAGGTTAGGTTTGTTTTATTGGTTTTAGTTTAGGTTAGGTTTGTTTTATTGGTTTAGTTTAGGTTAGGTTTGTTTTATTGGTTTTAGTTTAGGTTAGGTTTTTTTTATTGATTCTAGTTTAGGTTAGGTTTGTTTTATTGGTTTTAGTTTAGGTTAGGTTTGTTTTATTGGTTTTAGTTTAGGTTAGGTTTGTTTTATTGGTTTTAGTTTAGGTTAGGTTTGTTTTATTGGTTTTAGTTTAGGTTAGGTTTGTTTTACTGGTTTTAGTTTAGGTTAGGTTTGTTTTATTGGTTTTAGTTTAGGTTAGGTTTGTTAGGTTTGTTTTTTTGGTTTTAATTTAGGTTAGGTTTGTTTTTTTGGTTTTGGTTTAGGTTAGGTTTGTTTTATTGGTTTTAGTTTAGGTTAGGTTTGTTTTATTGGTTTTAGTTTAGGTTAGGTATGTTGGTTCGTTTTATTGGTTTTAGTTTAGGTTAGGTTTGTTTTATTGGTTTTAGTTTTCGTAGGTTTGTTTTATTGGTTTAGTTTAGGCTAGGTTTGTTTTATTGGTTCTAGTTTAGGTTAGGTTCGCATAATTGGTTTTAGTTTAGGTTAGATTTGTTTTATTGGTTTTAGTTTTCGTAGGTTTGTTTTATTGGTTTAGTTTAGGTTAGGTTTGTTTTATTGGTTTTAGTTTAGGTTAGGTTTGTTAGGTTTGTTTTTTTGGTTTTAATTTAGGTTAGGTTTGTTTTTTTGGTTTTAGTTTAGGTTAGGTTTGTTTTATTGGTTTTAGTTTTCGTAGGTTTGTTTTTTTGGTTTAGTTTAGGTTAGGTTTGTTTTATTGGTTTTAGTCTAGGTTAGGTTTGTTTTATTGGTTCTAGTTTAGGTTAGGTTTGTTAGGTTTGTTTTATTGGTTTTAGTTTTCGTAGGTTTGTTTTATTGGTTTAGTTTAGGTTAGGTTTGTTTTATTGGTTCTAGTTTAGGTTAGGTTCGTTTTATTGGTTTTAGTTTAGGTTAGGTTTGTTTTATTGGTTTTAGTTTAGGTTAGGTTTGTTTTATTGGTTTAGTTTAGGTTAGGTTTGTTTTATTGGTTTTAGTTTAGGTTAGGTTTGTTTTATTGGTTCTAGTTTAGGTTAGGTTTGTTTTATTGGTTTTAGTTTAGGTTAGGTTTGTTTTATTGGTTTTAGTTTAGGTTAGGTTTGTTTTATTGGTTTTAGTTTAGGTTAGGTTTGTTTTATTGGTTTTAGTTTTCGTAGGTTTGTTTTATTGGTTTCAGTTTAGGTTAGGTTTGTTTTATTGATTCTAGTTTAGGTTAGGTTTGTTTTATTGGTTTTAGTTTAGGTTAGGTTTGTTTTATTGGTTTTAGTTTAGGTTAGGTTTGTTTTATTGGTTTTAGTTTAGGTTAGGTTTGTTTTATTGGTTTTAGTTTAGGTTAGGTTTGTTTTTTTGGTTTTAGTTTAGGTTAGGTTTGTTTTATTGGTTTTAGTTTTCGTAGGTTTGTTTTTTTGGTTTAGTTTAGGTTAGGTTTGTTTTATTGGTTTTAGTCTAGGTTAGGTTTGTTTTATTGGTTCTAGTTTAGGTTAGGTTTGTTAGGTTTGTTTTATTGGTTTTAGTTTTCGTAGGTTTGTTTTATTGGTTTAGTTTAGGTTAGGTTTGTTTTATTGGTTCTAGTTTAGGTTAGGTTTGTTTTATTGGTTTTAGTTTAGGTTAGATTTGTTTTATGGGTTTTAGTTTAGGTTAGGTTTGTTTTATTGGTTTAGTTTAGGTTAGGTTTGTTTTATTGGTTTTAGTTTAGGTTAGGTTTGTTTTATTGGTTCTAGTTAAGGTTAGGTTTGTTTTATTGGTTTTAGTTTAGGTTAGGTTTGTTTTATTGGTTTTAGTTTAGGTTAGGTTTGTTTTATTGGTTTTAGTTTTAGTAGGTTTGTTTTATTGGTTTAGTTTAGGTTAGGTTTGTTTTATTGGTTCTAGTTTAGGTTAGGTTTGTTTTATTGGTTTTAGTTTAGGTTAGGTTTGTTTTATTGGTTTTAGTTTAGGTTAGGTTTGTTTTATTGGTTTTAGTTTAGGTTAGGTTTGTTTTATTGGTTTTAGTTTTCGTAGGTTTGTTTTTTTGGTTTAGTTTAGGTTAGGTTTGTTTTATTGGTTTTAGTCTAGGTTAGGTTTGTTTTATTGGTTCTAGTTTAGGTTAGGTTTGTTAGGTTTGTTTTATTGGTTTTAGTTTTCGTAGGTTTGTTTTATTGGTTTAGTTTAGGTTAGGTTTGTTTTATTGGTTCTAGTTTAGGTTAGGTTTGTTTTATTGGTTTTAGTTTAGGTTAGATTTGTTTTATGGGTTTTAGTTTAGGTTAGGTTTGTTTTATTGGTTTAGTTTAGGTTAGGTTTGTTTTATTGGTTTTAGTTTAGGTTAGATTTGTTTTATGGGTTTTAGTTTAGGTTAGGTTTGTTTTATTGGTTTAGTTTAGGTTAGGTTTGTTTTATTGGTTCTAGTTTAGGTTAGGTTTGTTAGGTTTGTTTTATTGGTTTTAGTTTTCGTAGGTTTGTTTTATTGGTTTAGTTTAGGTTAGGTTTGTTTTATTGGTTCTAGTTTAGGTTAGGTTCGTTTTATTGGTTTTAGTTTAGGTTAGGTTTGTTTTATTGGTTTTAGTTTAGGTTAGGTTTGTTTTATTGGTTTTAGTTTAGGTTAGGTTTGTTTTACTGGTTTTAGTTTAGGTTAGGTTTGTTTTATTGGTTTTAGTTTAGGTTAGGTTTGTTAGGTTTGTTTTTTTGGTTTTAATTTAGGTTAGGTTTGTTTTTTTGGTTTTAGTTTAGGTTAGGTTTGTTTTATTGGTTTTAGTTTAGGTTAGGTTTGTTTTATTGGTTTTAGTTTAGGTTAGGTATGTTGGTTCGTTTTATTGGTTTTAGTTTAGGTTAGGTTTGTTTTATTGGTTTTAGTTTTCGTAGGTTTGTTTTATTGGTTTAGTTTAGGCTAGGTTTGTTTTATTGGTTCTAGTTTAGGTTAGGTTCGCATAATTGGTTTTAGTTTAGGTTAGGTTTGTTTTATTGGTTTTAGTTTTCGTAGGTTTGTTTTATTGGTTTAGTTTAGGTTAGGTTTGTTTTATTGGTTTTAGTTTAGGTTAGGTTTGTTAGGTTTGTTTTTTTGGTTTTAATTTAGGTTAGGTTTGTTTTTTTGGTTTTAGTTTAGGTTAGGTTTGTTTTATTGGTTTTAGTTTTCGTAGGTTTGTTTTTTTGGTTTAGTTTAGGTTAGGTTTGTTTTATTGGTTTTAGTCTAGGTTAGGTTTGTTTTATTGGTTCTAGTTTAGGTTAGGTTTGTTAGGTTTGTTTTATTGGTTTTAGTTTTCGTAGGTTTGTTTTATTGGTTTAGTTTAGGTTAGGTTTGTTTTATTGGTTCTAGTTTAGGTTAGGTTCGTTTTATTGGTTTTAGTTTAGGTTAGGTTTGTTTTATTGGTTTTAGTTTAGGTTAGGTTTGTTTTATTGGTTTAGTTTAGGTTAGGTTTGTTTTATTGGTTTTAGTTTAGGTTAGGTTTTTTTTATTGATTCTAGTTTAGGTTAGGTTTGTTTTATTGGTTTTAGTTTAGGTTAGGTTTGTTTTATTGGTTTTAGTTTAGGTTAGGTTTGTTTTATTGGTTTTAGTTTAGGTTAGGTTTGTTTTATTGGTTTTAGTTTAGGTTAGGTTTGTTTTATTGGTTTTAGTTTAGGTTAGGTTTGTTTTATTGGTTTTAGTTTAGGTTAGGTTTGTTTTACTGGTTTTAGTTTAGGTTAGGTTTGTTTTATTGGTTTTAGTTTAGGTTAGGTTTGTTAGGTTTGTTTTTTTGGTTTTAATTTAGGTTAGGTTTGTTTTTTTGGTTTTGGTTTAGGTTAGGTTTGTTTTATTGGTTTTAGTTTAGGTTAGGTTTGTTTTATTGGTTTTAGTTTAGGTTAGGTATGTTGGTTCGTTTTATTGGTTTTAGTTTAGGTTAGGTTTGTTTTATTGGTTTTAGTTTTCGTAGGTTTGTTTTATTGGTTTAGTTTAGGCTAGGTTTGTTTTATTGGTTCTAGTTTAGGTTAGGTTCGCATAATTGGTTTTAGTTTAGGTTAGATTTGTTTTATTGGTTTTAGTTTTCGTAGGTTTGTTTTATTGGTTTAGTTTAGGTTAGGTTTGTTTTATTGGTTTTAGTTTAGGTTAGGTTTGTTAGGTTTGTTTTTTTGGTTTTAATTTAGGTTAGGTTTGTTTTTTTGGTTTTAGTTTAGGTTAGGTTTGTTTTATTGGTTTTAGTTTTCGTAGGTTTGTTTTTTTGGTTTAGTTTAGGTTAGGTTTGTTTTATTGGTTTTAGTCTAGGTTAGGTTTGTTTTATTGGTTCTAGTTTAGGTTAGGTTTGTTAGGTTTGTTTTATTGGTTTTAGTTTTCGTAGGTTTGTTTTATTGGTTTAGTTTAGGTTAGGTTTGTTTTATTGGTTCTAGTTTAGGTTAGGTTCGTTTTATTGGTTTTAGTTTAGGTTAGGTTTGTTTTATTGGTTTTAGTTTAGGTTAGGTTTGTTTTATTGGTTTAGTTTAGGTTAGGTTTGTTTTATTGGTTTTAGTTTAGGTTAGGTTTGTTTTATTGGTTCTAGTTTAGGTTAGGTTTGTTTTATTGGTTTTAGTTTAGGTTAGGTTTGTTTTATTGGTTTTAGTTTAGGTTAGGTTTGTTTTATTGGTTTTAGTTTAGGTTAGGTTTGTTTTATTGGTTTTAGTTTTCGTAGGTTTGTTTTATTGGTTTCAGTTTAGGTTAGGTTTGTTTTATTGATTCTAGTTTAGGTTAGGTTTGTTTTATTGGTTTTAGTTTAGGTTAGGTTTGTTTTATTGGTTTTAGTTTAGGTTAGGTTTGTTTTATTGGTTTTAGTTTAGGTTAGGTTTGTTTTATTGGTTTTAGTTTAGGTTAGGTTTGTTTTTTTGGTTTTAGTTTAGGTTAGGTTTGTTTTATTGGTTTTAGTTTTCGTAGGTTTGTTTTTTTGGTTTAGTTTAGGTTAGGTTTGTTTTATTGGTTTTAGTCTAGGTTAGGTTTGTTTTATTGGTTCTAGTTTAGGTTAGGTTTGTTAGGTTTGTTTTATTGGTTTTAGTTTTCGTAGGTTTGTTTTATTGGTTTAGTTTAGGTTAGGTTTGTTTTATTGGTTCTAGTTTAGGTTAGGTTTGTTTTATTGGTTTTAGTTTAGGTTAGATTTGTTTTATGGGTTTTAGTTTAGGTTAGGTTTGTTTTATTGGTTTAGTTTAGGTTAGGTTTGTTTTATTGGTTTTAGTTTAGGTTAGGTTTGTTTTATTGGTTCTAGTTAAGGTTAGG
Source organism: Lophius americanus (assembly GCA_037951165.1). Lineage (NCBI taxonomy): Eukaryota > Metazoa > Chordata > Actinopteri > Lophiiformes > Lophiidae > Lophius > Lophius americanus. The sequence goes on from JBBDHG010000501.1 coordinate 30,944, forward strand.
TTTGTTTTATTGGTTTTAGTTTAGGTTAGGTTTGTTTTATTGGTTTTAGTTTAGGTTAGGTTTGTTTTATTGGTTTTAGTTTTAGTAGGTTTGTTTTATTGGTTTAGTTTAGGTTAGGTTTGTTTTATTGGTTCTAGTTTAGGTTAGGTTCGTTTTATTGGTTTTAGTTTAGGTTAGGTTTGTTTTATTGGTTTTAGTTTAGGTTAGGTTTGTTTTATTGGTTTAGTTTAGGTTAGGTTTGTTTTATTGGTTTTAGTTTAGGTTAGGTTTGTTTTATTGGTTTTAGTTTAGGTTAGGTTTGTTTTATTGGTTTTAGTTTAGGTTAGGTTTGTTTTATTGGTTTAGTTTAGGTTAGGTTTGTTTTATTGGTTTTAGTTTAGGTTAGGTTTGTTTTATTGGTTCTAGTTTAGGTTAGGTTTGTTTTATTGGTTTTAGTTTAGGTTAGGTTTGTTTTATTGGTTTTAGTTTAGGTTAGGTTTGTTTTATTGGTTTTAGTTTAGGTTAGGTTTGTTTTATTGGTTTTAGTTTTCGTAGGTTTGTTTTTTTGGTTTAGTTTAGGTTAGGTTTGTTTTATTGGTTTTAGTCTAGGTTAGGTTTGTTTTATTGGTTTTAGTCTAGGTTAGGTTTGTTTTATTGGTTCTAGTTTAGGTTAGGTTTGTTAGGTTTGTTTTATTGGTTTTAGTTTTCGTAGGTTTGTTTTATTGGTTTTAGTTTAGGTTAGGTTTGTTTTATTGGTTCTAGTTAAGGTTAGGTTTGTTTTATTGGTTTTAGTTTAGGTTAGGTTTGTTTTATTGGTTTTAGTTTAGGTTAGGTTTGTTTTATTGGTTTTAGTTTTAGTAGGTTTGTTTTATTGGTTTAGTTTAGGTTAGGTTTGTTTTATTGGTTCTAGTTTAGGTTAGGTTTGTTTTATTGGTTTAGTTTAGGTTAGGTTTGTTTTATTGGTTTTAGTTTAGGTTAGGTTTGTTTTATTGGTTTTAGTTTAGGTTAGGTTTGTTTTATTGGTTTTAGTTTAGGTTAGGTTTGTTTTATTGGTTTTAGTTTAGGTTAGGTTTGTTTTATTGGTTCTAGTTTAGGTTAGGTTTGTTTTATTGGTTTTAGTTTAGGTTAGGTTTGTTTTATTGGTTTTAGTTTAGGTTAGGTTTGTTAGGTTTGTTTTTTTGGTTTTAATTTAGGTTAGGTTTGTTTTTTTGGTTTTAGTTTAGGTTAGGTTTGTTTTATTGGTTTTAGTTTTCGTAGGTTTGTTTTTTTGGTTTAGTTTAGGTTAGGTTTGTTTTATTGGTTTTAGTCTAGGTTAGGTTTGTTTTATTGGTTCTAGTTTAGGTTAGGTTTGTTAGGTTTGTTTTATTGGTTTTAGTTTTCGTAGGTTTGTTTTATTGGTTTAGTTTAGGTTAGGTTTGTTTTATTGGTTCTAGTTTAGGTTAGGTTCGTTTTATTGGTTTTAGTTTAGGTTAGGTTTGTTTTATTGGTTTTAGTTTAGGTTAGGTTTGTTTTATTGGTTTAGTTTAGGTTAGGTTTGTTTTATTGGTTTTAGTTTAGGTTAGGTTTGTTTTATTGGTTCTAGTTAAGGTTAGGTTTGTTTTATTGGTTTTAGTTTAGGTTAGGTTTGTTTTATTGGTTTTAGTTTAGGTTAGGTTTGTTTTATTGGTTTTAGTTTTAGTAGGTTTGTTTTATTGGTTTAGTTTAGGTTAGGTTTGTTTTATTGGTTCTAGTTTAGGTTAGGTTCGTTTTATTGGTTTTAGTTTAGGTTAGGTTTGTTTTATTGGTTTTAGTTTAGGTTAGGTTTGTTTTATTGGTTTAGTTTAGGTTAGGTTTGTTTTATTGGTTTTAGTTTAGGTTAGGTTTGTTTTATTGGTTCTAGTTTAGGTTAGGTTTGTTTTATTGGTTTTAGTTTAGGTTAGGTTTGTTTTATTGGTTTTAGTTTAGGTTAGGTTTGTTTTATTGGTTTTAGTTTAGGTTAGGTTTGTTAGGTTTGTTTTTTTGGTTTTAATTTAGGTTAGGTTTGTTTTTTTGGTTTTAGTTTAGGTTAGGTTTGTTTTATTGGTTTTAGTTTTTGTAGGTTTGTTTTTTTGGTTTAGTTTAGGTTAGGTTTGTTTTATTGGTTTTAGTCTAGGTTAGGTTTGTTTTATTGGTTCTAGTTTAGGTTAGGTTTGTTAGGTTTGTTTTATTGGTTTTAGTTTTCGTAGGTTTGTTTTATTGGTTTAGTTTAGGTTAGGTTTGTTTTATTGGTTCTAGTTTAGGTTAGGTTCGTTTTATTGGTTTTAGTTTAGGTTAGGTTTGTTTTATTGGTTTTAGTTTAGGTTAGGTTTGTTTTATTGGTTTTAGTTTAGGTTAGGTTTGTTTTACTGGTTTTAGTTTAGGTTAGGTTTGTTTTATTGGTTTTAGTTTAGGTTAGGTTTGTTAGCTTTGTTTTTTTGGTTTTAATTTAGGTTAGGTTTGTTTTTTTGGTTTTAGTTTAGGTTAGGTTTGTTTTATTGGTTTTAGTTTAGGTTAGGTTTGTTTTATTGGTTTTAGTTTAGGTTAGGTATGTTGGTTCGTTTTATTGGTTTTAGTTTAGGTTAGGTTTGTTTTATTGGTTTTAGTTTTCGTAGGTTTGTTTTATTGGTTTAGTTTAGGCTAGGTTTGTTTTATTGGTTCTAGTTTAGGTTAGGTTCGTATAATTGGTTTTAGTTTAGGTTAGGTTTGTTTTATTGGTTTTAGTTTTCGTAGGTTTGTTTTATTGGTTTAGTTTAGGTTAGGTTTGTTTTATTGGTTTTAGTTTAGGTTAGGTTTGTTAGGTTTGTTTTTTTGGTTTTAGTTTAGGTTAGGTTTGTTTTATTGGTTCTAGTTTAGGTTAGGTTCGTATAATTGGTTTTAGTTTAGGTTAGGTTTGTTTTATTGGTTTTAGTTTTCGTAGGTTTGTTTTATTGGTTTAGTTTAGGTTAGGTTTGTTTTATTGATTTTAGTTTAGGTTAGGTTTGTTTTATTGGTTCTAGTTAAGGTTAGGTTTGTTTTATTGGTTTTAGTTTAGGTTAGGTTTGTTTTATTGGTTTTAGTTTAGGTTAGGTTTGTTTTATTGGTTTTAGTTTTAGTAGGTTTGTTTTATTGGTTTAGTTTAGGTTAGGTTTGTTTTATTGGTTCTAGTTTAGGTTAGGTTCGTTTTATTGGTTTTAGTTTAGGTTAGGTTTGTTTTATTGGTTTTAGTTTAGGTTAGGTTTGTTTTATTGGTTTAGTTTAGGTTAGGTTTGTTTTATTGGTTTTAGTTTAGGTTAGGTTTGTTTTATTGGTTCTAGTTTAGGTTAGGTTTGTTTTATTGGTTTTAGTTTAGGTTAGGTTTGTTTTATTGGTTTTAGTTTAGGTTAGGTTTGTTTTATTGGTTTTAGTTTTCGTAGGTTTGTTTTATTGGTTTTAGTTTAGGTTAGGTTTGTTTTATTGATTCTAGTTTAGGTTAGGTTTGTTTTATTGGTTTTAGTTTAGGTTAGGTTTGTTTTATTGGTTTTAGTTTAGGTTAGGTTTGTTTTATTGGTTTTAGTTTAGGTTAGGTTTGTTTTATTGGTTTTAGTTTAGGTTAGGTTTGTTTTACTGGTTTTAGTTTAGGTTAGGTTTGTTTTATTGGTTTTAGTTTAGGTTAGGTTTGTTAGGTTTGTTTTTTTTGGTTTTAATTTAGGTTAGGTTTGTTTTTTTGGTTTTAGTTTAGGTTAGGTTTGTTTTATTGGTTTTAGTTTTCGTAGGTTTGTTTTTTTGGTTTAGTTTAGGTTAGGTTTGTTTTATTGGTTTTAGTCTAGGTTAGGTTTGTTTTATTGGTTCTAGTTTAGGTTAGGTTTGTTAGGTTTGTTTTATTGGTTTTAGTTTTCGTACGTTTGTTTTATTGGTTTAGTTTAGGTTAGGTTTGTTTTATTGGTTCTAGTTTAGGTTAGGTTCGTTTTATTGGTTTTAGCTTAGGTTAGGTTTGTTTTATTGGTTTTAGTTTAGGTTAGGTTTGTTTTATTGGTTTAGTTTAGGTTAGGTTTGTTTTATTGGTTTTAGTTTAGGTTAGGTTTGTTTTATTGGTTCTAGTTAAGGTTAGGTTTGTTTTATTGGTTTTAGTTTAGGTTAGGTTTGTTTTATTGGTTTTAGTTTAGGTTAGGTTTGTTTTATTGGTTTTAGTATTCGTAGGTTTGTTTTATTGGTTTTAGTTTAGGTTAGGTTTGTTTTATTGATTCTAGTTTAGGTTAGGTTTGTTTTATTGGTTTTAGTTTAGGTTAGGTTTGTTTTATTGGTTTTAGTTTAGGTTAGGTTTGTTTTATTGGTTTTAGTTTAGGTTAGGTTTGTTTTATTGGTTTTAGTTTAGGTTAGGTTTGTTTTACTGGTTTTAGTTTAGGTTAGGTTTGTTTTATTGGTTTTAGTTTAGGTTAGGTTTGTTTTATTGGTTTTAGTTTAGGTTAGGTTTGTTTTATTGGTGTTAGTTTAGGTTAGGTTTGTTTTTTTGGTTTAGTTTAGGTTAGGTTTGTTTTATTGGTTTTAGTCTAGGTTAGGTTTGTTTTATTGGTTCTAGTTTAGGTTAGGTTTGTTAGGTTTGTTTTATTGGTTTTAGTTTTCGTAGGTTTGTTTTATTGGTTTAGTTTAGGTTAGGTTTGTTTTATTGGTTCTAGTTTAGGTTAGGTTCGTTTTATTGGTTTTAGTTTAGGTTAGGTTTGTTTTATTGGTTTTAGTTTAGGTTAGTTTTGTTTTATTGGTTTAGTTTAGGTTAGGTTTGTTTTATTGGTTTTAGTTTAGGTTAGGTTTGTTTTATTGGTTCTAGTTTAGGTTAGGTTTGTTTTATTGGTTTTAGTTTAGGTTAGGTTTGTTTTATTGGTTTTAGTTAGGTTAGGTTTGTTTATTGGTTTTAGTTTAGGTTAGGTTTGTTTTATTGGTTTTAGTTTTCGTAGGTTTGTTTTATTGGTTTTAGTTTAGGTTAGGTTTGTTTTATTGATTCTAGTTTAGGTTCGGTTTGTTTTATTGGTTTTAGTTTAGGTTAGGTTTGTTTATTGGTTTTAGTTTAGGTTAGGTTTGTTTTATTGGTTTTAGTTTAGGTTAGGTTTGTTTTACTGGTTTAGTTTAGGTTAGGTTTGTTTTATTGGTTTTACTTTAGGTTAGGTTTGTTTTATTGGTTTTAGTTTAGGTTAGGTTTGTTTTATTGGTGTTAGTTTAGGTTAGGTTTGTTTCATTGGTTTTAGTTTTCGTAGGTTTGTTTTATTGGTTTCAGTTTAGGTTAGGTTTTTTTTACTGGTTTTAGTTTAGGTTAGGTTTGTTTTATTGGTTTTAGTTTAGGTTAGGTTTGTTTTATTGGTTCTAGTTTAGGTTAGGTTTGTTTTATTGGTTTTAGTTTAGGTTAGGTTTGTTTTACTGGTTTTAGTTTAGGTTAGGTTGTTTTACTGGTTTTAGTTTAGGTTAGGTTTGTTTTATTGGCGTTAATTAGCTGCAAATAAAATCTTACCTTCATTATCAATAGTTCTGAGAAGCCCTTTACATCTTCACTGGACCGCTGGTGAGGTGAGGAGTGGGAGGAGCAGGGGTGAGGAGTGGAGGAGGCAGCAGGGTGAGGAGTGGGAGGAGCACGGGTGTGGTGTGGGAGTGGCAGAGGAGTGGGAGGGCATATGGGAGGAGTGGGTAGAGCAGAGGAAGAGGGGTGGGA
>JBBDHG010000502.1:0-12500 GCA_037951165.1 Lophius americanus
GTTGACATATTTTGGTTCTGATGGTGGCTCAGTGGGTTTCACCACTGACTTTGGTCCAGGAGACCGGGGTTCCAATCCCAGTCAAGTGGCGGATCAGTATGTGGAGCAGGTTGATCCGCTGTGGTGACCCCCCCCCCCCCCCCTTAAAGGGGAAAGAACCGATAGAAGTTTCTGTGTTGAGTTAAAGAACATTTATTCTGGGCTGATTTTGAAAGTGAAGCTTCTCTTTGTCAAACATTCTAAGAACTAGAATCAGACGTTCTGACCCGCCGCTGACCCGCCGCTGTGGTGATATCAGTGATGAGGTGGTTCGGTGATGTCATCCCCCACCACACGCTTCAAATCCCCCGATGTTGTTGTCTCCACCGAGGTCTGGCCCCGCCTCCTCCACCAACAGAGGAACGGAGTCCAGGAGCGCCTGTTGAAATCTGGGTCAGATTCATGTCAGCGTGGCAGAGAGGAGACGAACCCTCTGAGCTCCAGGAGTCAAAGATCTCCTCCTCTCCTCCCTCCCACCGACACCACCCAACCTCACACCTACTCCACCTACTCCAGCGGGCCTCCCACTGTCGTCGAACCTTTTCAAGATTCTCCCCCTGATGATGTCACAACCCTCCAGTAAACATTGACACCTGTGGCGCCGCTGGAAACAAGAAGTGCTCGTCTTCACAGACGAAGCATCCAGTTAAAGATTAGAAACGACTCTGAGTGATTCAGAACCAGGACAAATTATGAGACCCTGCTGCAAAAACTGGCTTTAGCATGTTAGCATGGTGCTAGCATGGTGCTAGCATGGTGCTAGCACAGGACGGGACTCAACATTAGGGGTTTCTCAGGCTAGCCTGTTAGCATGAGGTGTTTTGGTTAATGCTGCCTCGGCGGTTCTCTGACCTGATTCTGTGACACCCGCCGACTCTTTAAACCTTCATCCACGCGGATCATCAGAACCGCTCAGAAGACACAAACACTTCTATCGGATTATTTGAGTGGTTTGGATTCTTTCCAAGTGTTTGGCCTCCTTTCTTTCTTTAAATCATCTCCTGCTGCTGAACCAGCAGAATGTTTTATAAATATTAGCACTTTTTTATTACCTTCACACAAACAATAAGTCAGAATCAAAAGGTAATTTATAATAATAATTATAATACATTTAATTTATAATTTCAACGGTTCCGTTACTCAAGGCAGACATTAAACGCCTCCAGACGCCGATCCTCTCCTCCTCCCCAACATCTATCATCCCATCTCACTCCCCAGACACCTCCTTGGACTTTCCACCCTCCTCCTCCTCCTCCTGGTTCTTCCTCCCTTGGCTCCTCCCTCCCACCTCCTGCCAGAGCTCCAACCTGCTGCAGCAGCGCTCAGGTTAATGACAGGCCTCAGCAAACTGACCACATTCATTATCAGCCTCAGCCTTAAACACAGAGCTGACATTCCTCAGAGCTGAGGTGGAGACATCCTCCTCCTCCTCCTCCTCCTCCTCCTCCTCCAACCACAGTACTCTACACAAAATACTACAGACACCTCCGCCCGATCTGGTGCAGAAACTTCACAGGCTCAAGATGGAAACTAGCTCCCAGCTACATCTGGTCCTAAGCATCTCTGAGGCTAACGTAATCTCTCCACGCTCACTGAAAAATGCTAAGCTAACAGTGAAAAGGCCACAGGCTGTTCTGCGAGTACTCGAGTAAGAGCTAGCATGAGCTAATGAATACTACTAGACTTACAGTAGTATTCTATGTTAGGAGTATTCTCCTATTCTGTTAGCATTCGTTAGCTAAACGACTGTAATCTGACTATGCTAGCAAGCAGAACTGGTTAACTTCAGCTAACTGCTAAGCATAGTGTTCTGACATACAGGTTAGCAAGTAAAATGTTTAGCATGTTAGCATGCTAAAATCAGCTAATTTGGAGCAGTGAACTCAAATCAGTTGGTGCTAATGCTAACGGCAGGTGTTGGACGAATGAAGCTAACTAAGCTAATTATTAAACTCCACGTCTTTCGTGAAGAATGCGTGAAAAAGTACGAACAGAAATGTTCTAAGTATAAAAACAAATATTAAGTATTCTAGTATAAAAGTGAAAGAAGAAAATATTAAGAAGTACTTTGAGGAAAGTAAAAGAATATAAAACTAAAGATAAACGTAAGATCATGTGTGCAGACGAAACGTCGGACGGGTTCTGTTAGCTTTCCTGAGTTCTACCAAAGTCACTAAAGTAATCTAAGAAAGTAACTAAAGTCACTAAAGTAATCTAAAGTAATCTAAGAAAGTAACTAAAGTCACTAAAGTCACTAAAGTAATCTAAGAAAGTATCTAAAGTAACTAAAGTCACTAAAGTAATCTAAGAAAGTATCTAAAGTAACTAAAGTAATCTAAAGTAATCTAAGAAAGTAACTAAAGTAATCTAAAGTAATCTAAGAAAGTATCTAAAGTATCTAAAGTAACTAAAGTCACTAAAGTCACTAAAGTAATCTAAGAAAGTATCTAAAGTAACTAAAGTAACTAAAGTAACTAAAGTAATCTAATAAAGTATCTAAAGTAACTAAAGTCACTAAAGTAATCTAATAAAGTATCTAAAGTAACTAAAGTCACTAAAGTAATCTAATAAAGTATCTAAAGTAACTAAAGTCACTTTGTAACGGTGGAGGTGAAGGAAGTAAAAAGTTTTCAGAATAATAAATAAGTACTCGAGTAAATTTCAGACAACGTAAACGGAACTGAGGTCCAGAACTGATTGATGGACGTTTTCACGCGCCAGTAAGTTCGTTTCCTCACCGATTCTCCACACGCGCACACTAGAGCTGCGCACGCGCCTGCTAAAGGTGTTTTCTCCTCCGCGGACCGACACCGGGACTCAATCTCAGAAACCCACCGACTGTTTGTCCACCGGAAGCAGGTGACCCGGACCCACCGATTAGTTCCGTCAGTCAGCGGAGAACCCAGACCCAAACAGCCTCCCGCGACCCGGATACTACCGGGAGAACCCGGCGGAACCCTCCGCGGCCGTCTTACCTTCAGATTTGCGGTGTGATCCGTCACGGACACCATCCCGTCCTCAGAAGTTCTCCTCCGAACCTCACCGCTCATTCATTCCGTCCTCAGCCTGCTGCGTGCCCCCCGGTGCCGCCGGCGTCCTCCGGTCTCTGTCCTCGACCCGAGCTCCATTCAGCAGACTCATCCCATATTCCTTTAAAGGGCCCACAGCGGGATCAGGTTTCCGCAGGACCCGGTCCTCCCCCCGCCGCTGCGCACCGGATGTAAACACGGACCTGAGGAGGGTCCGGACCCGCTGCTGGACCCCCATTGGACTGGCTCTTTCAGACCGGTACCCCCCATAGACTCAGTGGAATAATACCTCTAAACAAACCAGCCATAACATTATGACCACCGAGAGTGGAGGCGAGGACCTGTGAACACTTACTCCGTGTTTCGGTACCAGACTGAAGGACTTTAGTGGACCTGAGTTCTTGTAACCGATGATACTTTAAACTTCTCCTCCGTCACCTTCAACCTTCTGTTTGAAAGAAATGGTTTAAAACCCACCTTTGATCCTATTCATGATCTTTTATGTCTGTTATTAATGTACGGAAAGAACAGCAGGGGGCCTAGAACCCAACCCAACCCAACCCAACCCTGTGGTTCTCCTGTGGGGTTAGTGGAGAGGTTCTATCAGGATCAGATCCCATACTGACTGTTTCTATGATGTCATCAGTCTGTTCTAGGATCAGATCCCACAGTGACTGGACTGATGGTCGGGAAGTTACGGACCAGAACCTGTTTTTACACTAAAAACTCCCCCTAGTGAGTAAAACAGGAAGTATTAGAGTAAAACAGGAAGTATTAGAGTAAAACAGGAAGTATTAGAGTAAAACAGGAAGTAATAGAGTAAAACAGGAAGTATTAGAGTAAAACAGGAAGTAATAGAGCAAAACAGGAACTATTAGAGTAAAACAGGAAGTAATAGAGTAAAACAGGAAGTATTAGAGTAAAACAGGAAGTAATAGAGCAAAACAGGAACTATTGGAGTGAAACAGGAAGTATTAGAGTAAAACAGGAACTATTAGAGTAAAACAGGAAGTATTAAAGTAAAACAGGAAGTATTAGAGTAAAACAGGAAGTATTAGGGTAAAACAGGAACTATTAGAGTAAAACAGGAAGTATTAAAGTAAAACAGGAAGTATTAGAGTAAAACAGGAATTAATAGAGTAAAACAGGAAGTAATAGAGTAAAACAGGAACTATTAGAGTAAAACAGGAACTATTAGAGTAAAACAGGAAGTATTAAAGTAAAACAGGAAGTATTAGAGTAAAACAGGAAGTAATAGAGTAAAACAGGAAGTAATAGAGTAAAACAGGAACTATTAGAGTAAAACAGGAACTATTAGAGTAAAACAGGAAGTATTAGGGTAAAACAGGAAGTATTAGAGTAAAACAGGAAGTATTAGGGTAAAACAGGAACTATTAGAGTAAAACAGGAAGTATTAGAGTAAAACAGGAAGTATTAGAGTAAAACAGGAAGTAATAGAGTAAAACAGGAAGTATTAGAGTAAAACAGGAAGTAATAGAGCAAAACAGGAACTATTAGAGTAAAACAGGAACTATTGGAGTAAAACAGGAAGTATTAGAGTAAAACAGGAACTATTAGAGTAAAACAGGAAGTATTAAAGTAAAACAGGAAGTATTAGAGTAAAACAGGAAGTATTAGGGTAAAACAGGAACTATTAGAGTAAAACAGGAAGTATTAAAGTAAAACAGGAAGTATTAGAGTAAAACAGGAAGTAATAGAGTAAAACAGGAACTATTAGAGTAAAACAGGAACTATTAGAGTAAAACAGGAAGTATTAGGGTAAAACAGGAAGTATTAAAGTAAAACAGGAAGTATTAGAGTAAAACAGGAAGTAATAGAGTAAAACAGGAAGTAATAGAGTAAAACAGGAACTATTAGAGTAAAACAGGAACTATTAGAGTAAAACAGGAAGTATTAGGGTAAAACAGGAAGTATTAGAGTAAAACAGGAAGTATTAGGGTAAAACAGGAAGTAATAGAGTAAAACAGGAAGTAATAGAGTAAACAGGAACTATTAGAGAAAAACAGGAACTATTAGAGTAAAACAGGAAGTATTAAACAAAAACAGGAAGTATTAGAGTAAAACAGGAAGTAATAGAGTAAAACAGGAAGTAATAGAGTAAAACAGGAACTATTAGAGTAAAACAGGAACTATTAGAGTAAAACAGGAAGTATTAGGGTAAAACAGGAACTATTAGAGTAAAACAGGAAGTATTAAAGTAAAACAGGAAGTATTAAAGTAAAACAGGAAGTATTAGAGTAAAACAGGAAGTAATAGAGTAAAACAGGAACTATTAGAGTAAAACAGGAAGTATTAGAGTAAAACAGGAAGTATTAGAGTAAAATATGACAAACTGTGGAACTAAAACCTTGAACTGATCAGTGGGATAGTTTCTAAGTTCTGAAGCTAACATGAAGAATCTGCAGCAGCAGACGGCTTTTGGGATTTGGTTTAGTGCATTGACCCGCCGACCCGTCCCAGAGGAGCAGGCCCAAAACCCCTGAGAAGCACCCAGGGACCGAATGGGGGGTTCAGCGTCTTGCTCAAGGACCAACTGCTGATGGGACAACCCCTCTAGCTCCTGAGCTCCAGCTAGTCGGCATCATTCATCAGGAGTGTGATCCTGTGGTGCCGGTCCGATCCTGGACCCCTTGCTGCGCTGACCAGCTGAGGGGTTCGATCGGTCAGCTGGGTCGTGCTCCTCACGTCAGCACACCAGGCAGCAGAAACCCTCTCTAGCAGTTTGAAAGTAAAAGCCCGTTTGGATTTGTTCTGGGCGTAACAGAACAAAAGATGCGGTGAGAAGTTCCAGATGGAGATCCACAAAGAGAGAATCCATCTCACCACCAGAACCACAAGTCTGCCTTTTTGATTAGAACCCATTTGTTTCCAAGCCCCGGCTCCACTGGCAGTGATTTCTGACCTGTGAGGGAATCCTTGGATTCTAGGGAACAAGGACCAGGACTTTGTTGTTCTGGTCTCAGATCTTCCCAAATGATCCCGCGTCGGTTCTTTTACGGCCCAGATGATGAATCACCGCAGTGAAGCTCCTCACCAGCCTTGAACAACTGTAGATCCAGTAAAGTCCAGCCTGCAGGCCTCAGCAATAAACAAACAAGCTGCAGTTCAACCACAAACGTTGTTTTTCTCAAAGTTCCCTCAATGCGGTCCGACCCAGTTGGTACCGGACGTCTAGGTGACGTCAGAGAGATGGTGGAACACCAGCAGATGTTTGACTGTATTGACTGATTCTATCCGTGGATAACATTTATCAATGAACGTAGGGCTCCCCTGGTTCTGTAACCAGTCAGCAAACAACGGCGCTCAGAACCGCCATGATCCGTTCTCAATTCCACCAGAACCGCTCTCGTCTGCTCCTGTCCTGGTTTGAATGTCGGACACTAAAGTCGACATGGTGTCTGGACGCGTCTCCTCCGACAGAGGTCGGTCTGCAGACACGTGTCACGGCGCTGAGGCGGACCGACGGGTCGGCGCTGGTCTCCCTCTATGATGTCCTCTAGGCGATTTATGGCCGTTGTGGCGAGCGGCGCTGGGGCCGCAGCGGCGGTGGAGCGTGACGGAAGCTGCACGTAAAAGAAAATAAAGCAGACGGAGAAGGAGGGAGGAGCTTCTATGGTACCAGCAGTACCAACACAGGGAGAGAACACGGGTTCAAAGGTCGCTGTGTTTAAGGTGAGTTTAGAACAGTCCTACGTGTCTCGGGGGGGGGCGGGGCCTCTTCCTTCTCGTGCTGCCATGTTGGCGCTTTATCTAGAAGGGAGAAATTATTATTATTATTATTATTATTGTTGTTTTTATTGTTATTGTTTTTATTATTATTATTATTATTATTGTTGTTTTTATTGTTATTGTTTTTATTATTATTATTATTGTTGTTTTTATTGTTATTGTTTTTATTATTATTATTATTATTATTATTATTATTATTGTTTTTATTATTATTATTATTATTATCATTATTATTATTATTAAGAAGGGAAACACAAATTCTTTAATCATTAATTTCATTCTATTTTAATAAAGTTTTGGCTGGTTTTTCAGTGTAGATCTAAATCTAATAGACTAAAATGACCAAACATTTCTCTTTGATACTCATCGGCCATAACATTAAAACCACCTGCCTAATACTGTGTAGGCCCTCTGTGACGTCACCGTGACGTCACCGTGACGTCACCGTGACGTCACCGTGATGTCACCGTGTGTTCTGACAACTTTTTATCAGAACAAGCAGGAACCGTTTCAGCTTGTAGCTCCTCCTCCTGTGGGATCAGTCATCACGTTCACTCCTCACGTGGATCACCGAGTGTGACCTGTGCAGCGGGTGCCGGTGGCGGCGGCGGTGGCGGTGGAGGCAGACGTTGTGGGCGTGGTCAGACGGCGAGCTTTAAATGACAGGTCCAGGAACTGATGACTGTTTAGACGGCTGACAACAATAACACTCATTTGATCAGCTGACTGTGAGCGTGTGTTTACGGTAAACGTGTGGAAGCTCCCGCTGCTCAGCAGGGTGACGGTAAAACTCCTCATCTGGTCCTGGTCCGGATCAGTCCACAACCGGCCTGAGGTCCCAGATCCCGGGTCAGAACTTCAGACGCTGAGCCTCCTGTGCTCTCAGAGACAACGCCGGTGTTAAAGGTACCAGCTCGGTTTTGGATCATCTCCGACCGTTTGGACTTTTACAAGAGTTTATATTTATACATCTATAATAATATAAAATATAAAATATAAAATATAAAATATAAAATATATAATATATAATATATAATATATAACATCCAGCTGAAAGTTTACGAGGTTAGAAGGAAACTTTCAGCTGTCAGGAAACAACACTGGGAATATTAGAAATAAACACACAAACACAAATACACACACTCACACACACTCACAAACACACACACACTCACAAATACACACACTCACACACACTCACAAACACACACACACTCACACACACTCACAAACACAAATACACACACACACACACACACACTCACAAACACAAATACACACACTCACACACACTCACAAACACACACACACTCACAAATACACACACTCACACACACTCACAAACACACACACACTCACACACACTCACAAACACAAATACACACACACACACACACACACTCACACACACTCACAAACACACACACACTCACACACACTCACAAACACACTCACAAACACACACACACTCACACACACTCACAAACACACTCACAAACACACAAACACACACACACACACACACACTCACAAACACACACACACTCACAAACACACACACACACACACACACAAACTCACAAACACAAATACACACACACACGCACAAACACACACACACGCACAAACACACACACACACTCACAAACACACACACACACACACACACACAAACACACAAACACACACACACACTCACAAACACACACACACTCACACACACTCACAAACACAAATACACACACTCACACACACTCACAAACACAAATACACACACTCACACACACTCACAAACACACACACACTCACACACACTCACAAACACAAATACACACACACACACTCACACACACTCACAAACACACACACTCACAAACACACACACACTCACACACACTCACAAACACACTCACAAACACACACACACTCACAAACACACACACACTCACACACACTCACAAACACAAATACACACACTCACACACACTCACACACACTCACAAACACAAATACACACACTCACACACACTCACAAACACACACACTCACACACACTCACAAACACAAATACACACACACACACTCACACACACTCACAAACACACACACACTCACACACACTCACAAACACAAATACACACACTCACACACACTCACACACACTCACAAACACAAATACACACACACACACACACACACACACACACACACTCACACACACTCACAAACACACACACACTCACACACACTCACAAACACACTCACAAACACACAAACACACACACACACTCACAAACACACACACTCACAAACACACACACACACACACACAAACTCACAAATACACACACACACTCACAAACACACACACACGCACAAACACACACACACGCACAAACACACACACACACTCACAAACACACGCACACACGCACAAACACACACACACACTCACAAACACACACACACACACACACACAAACACACTCACACACACACACACACACTCCCTGTCATCCCTGTGGAGGAGATGAAGGAGGCAGAAGGAGGAGTGTGAGGAGGCGGGTAGGGAGGGGTGAGAGTGATTTTAGAAAGAGATGAAGGTGATGGAGGGAGGAAGAGTGAGAACTTTACAATAACCTTGAGGTCAGTGAAAACATCTCCACAATTTACCCCCCACAAACAAACAAACACCAAAGAAAGAAAGAGAAGAACACCTGTGAAAGTAAAACTCTTACGCGTCTGTTATGACGTCAGTTGAGGTTTTCATTATGATTCTTTTTGTAGCTTTGATGTCCAAAACATTTATTTCTTTTATGAATAAATCTCCTTCAACTGAATATGAATGAAGAGAAGAGGAAGATGGAGAATAATCGATTTATTCATGTGACCTCCAGTGTGGTGCTGCTCCCTGCTGGTGGACGGAGGTACTGCAGCCTCATGACTGTGACCGCTAGAGGGCAGCAGAGCTGCAGAGGGACACGTGGAAGAGATTGGACTGATGACGTCACACCTCTTAAGTACCGTTCAATCACAGAAAGAAATGTTAATATAAGAATATTAAGACACTAATATAATGTATATAACATATTAATATAATTATTTTTATATGTGACTCATAATATTTTCATATTATTATTATTATTATATTTTTTAATTGAGATTTTTATTCCAAATAAAAGTGCATTATAAATAAAATGTCTTACTATTGTTATTATGATTGTAATAATCGATGGAATGTCTGTTTAGAATTATTGATTTGGTTTGGCTGTTATATAGTTATTATATAGTTTTCTTTTATTTATCATGTCAAAGAAGTACATTTTCAGACAAATTAAATATTAAGCTAATAAAAGAGATTATAAAACCCTTTAAAAAAGCTGATGCATACTGAAAGACTTGGACAGCCATAACATTATAACCACTGGCTGCTGTGGTCAGAATATTGTTGATTATGTGGTTACCATGGTTACCTGTGAGAGGGTGAACATCTCCAGAGCTGCAGTGGTCTCGTCCATCAGGACGATGTTCTCTGACTCACTGCAGGAATGTTTGAGGAACACAAGAACCAGTTCAAGGTGCTGACCGGACCTCCAAGTTCTCCAGATCTCAGTCCAGTCCAGCATCTGTGGGACGTTCCGGACCGACAGTCGGATACATGGAGGCTCCGTCTCACAGCTTAAAGGACTTGGTACCAGACACCGCAGTACAGAGCAATCAGGCCAGAAAGGCCCCCTGGACAAAAGCAGGTGGTCATAATATTATGGCTGGTGGGTCCATCCATCGGTGGATCTATAGCCCCTCTATATCCGTCAGTCATTTTCAGGTTACATCCATTAGGTCCAAAGACTCCGACGCCTGACAAACCGCCCAAATCTCATTTTAGAAGATGAGGTCGTCATGGTTTCTGTTCGCTGTGTATCCGCCGCCGCCGCTGCCGCCGCCGCCGCCGCCGCCGCCGCCATTGTTGTGCTTATGGCAGAGGAACATGAGAAAATGGAGGAACTGAAGCTTCTGGGCGTCTCGGAGGAGAATCTGCTGCACAGCTGTCCATCTGTGGCACAATGGAGTAAAGAAGAAGAATCAAACCGCCGCCGCCGAGAGACGGCCTTCAGTGGGAGCGAGATAAACTCTGGAAGCAGCCGGACGGAAAGCGTCTGCTGAGGAGCGGCGGCCGGAAAGGTCGTGACCTCGCTATCGTCTCCTTGGTGGGGGTGGGCATCTGAAAGAAAAAGAAAGGGACACGACAGTTGAGCACTCTCACCCCGCCCCCCCAGCGACGCCACATCCCATCCAATAATGGAGACTTTGATCAAAGAGGACCTCCAGGCCCGGATGGAGGACCTACGGCTCCTCCAGTTCCTGGAATCCTGATTAGGACACAATGGGGGCGCCCCGCTGCGTCAGTTATACGGGTCCTGTGGGATCCTCCTCTCCTCCGACCCTGCAGCAGGTGGTCCGAGGGCACCGGGCTGGGATCGGTTTCTGGGGCCCAGCTGTGGAGACCAACGGCTGGACCGGTGGACAGTTTAGACCCGGGTTCAGATTCCATGTGATGATGATGATCCAAAAAGGTTCACGTAGCTTTTTATTTGAAATTGTGATTGTAAAATAGTGTTGAAGAATTCTGAAGACAGTCTAGATGAGTTCTTGTATCTGGATCCTGGTTCAGGTTTACAGCAACATCTTCTGGAGTCGTCGAGTCATGAAGTTTGATTTTCTAACAACTCGGCTGATAAACAAAGAAAAAACCCAACCAGCCAACCAACAATCAACCAACCAGCCAACCAACAATCAACCAACCAACCAACCAACAATCAACCAACCAGCCAACCAACAATCAACCAACCAACCAACCAACAATCAACCAACCAACCAACAAACCAACCAACCATTCAACCAACCAACAATAAACCAACCAACAAACCAACCATTCAACCAACCAACCAACAAACCAACAAACCATTCAACCAACAAACCAACCATTCAACCAACCAACAATCAACCAACCAACCAACAAACCAACCAACCAACAAACCAACCATTCAACCAACCAACAATCAACCAACCAACAATCAACCAACCATTCAACCAACCAACAAAACAACCATTCAACCAACCAACCAACAAACCAACAAACCATTCAACCAACCAACCAACCAAAAATCAACCAACCAACAATCAACCAACCATTCAACCAACCAACAAACCAACAAACCAAACAATCAACCAACCAACCATTCAACCAACCAACAAACCAACCAACAAACCAACCAACAAACCAACCATTCAACCAACCAACAAACCAACCATTCAACCAACCAACAAACCAACCAACAAACCAACCAACAAACCAACCATTCAATTAATTAATGTTCAACAATTTCAACAAACTTCCATATTTTATATTTTTGGTGTCGTAATCGTTTGTTGGATTTCAGGTTTCTGAACTTTTGGGTCGGGTCAAAGTCGGTTCTTTGGGTCGCTTTCCTGCGGTTTCACCTCACATGAATGAGAAGCAGAAGTGGACCTGGGTGAAAACAGGACCTGGTTTTGGGGGTCAGGGTTTCTGGACAGACTGCAGTACATCCTAAAACATCTTTGTTGCCCCACTGAGGAGGAGGATGTTATTCTGGAGGGTTGGACCTTCACACAGGGAACCCAGTGTCTCCCTCCTACCAG
>JBBDHG010000502.1:17500-35992 GCA_037951165.1 Lophius americanus
TTGGTTGGATGTTGGTTGGATGTTGGTTTGTTGGATGTAGGTTGGATGTTGGTTGGATGTTGGTTGGTTGGATGTTGGTTGGTTGGATGTAGGTTGGATGTAGGTTGGATGTTGGTTTGTTGGATGTAGGTTGGATGTTGGTTGGATGTTGGTTGGTTGGATGTTGGTTGGTTGGATGTAGGTTGGATGTTGGTTGGATGTTGGTTTGTTGGATGTAGGTTGGATGTTGGTTGGATGTTGGTTTGTTGGATGTAGGTTGGATGTTGGTTGGTTGGATGTTGGTTTGTTGGATGTAGGTTGGATGTTGGTTGGTTGGATGTTGGTTGGTTGGATGTAGGTTGGATGTTGGTTGGTTTGGTTTCTCTAACAGGGTCTGATCTGGTTTGAACTCTTCTTCTTCTGCTGTGGTTGTGGAGGAGAACTTTCCATAAGCGTGAAGGTGGGCAGATAATTAGTGAAGTTTGA
The DNA here is from genome assembly GCA_037951165.1 of Lophius americanus. NCBI lineage: Eukaryota > Metazoa > Chordata > Actinopteri > Lophiiformes > Lophiidae > Lophius > Lophius americanus. Next base: position 17,966 of record JBBDHG010000502.1, read on the forward strand.
ACTGTTCCTTTAATTTGTCTCCTAGAGAGTCTAAAGTGTTTGAGTACGCAGAGTCCTGCACCCACCCACACACGGACCCTCAGACCCCCAGACCCACATGTCTTCCTCTGCCTCTCCAGGATCAGGTTTCTCAATGAATCCTGCAGGATCCCAGAGTCCTGCTTTCCTGGCATCACCGAGACACCTGGAACCGGTCTCGGCCCAGAGCCGTCCCTGGTCTCTGGTCCTTCGCTCAGAGGGCGGGTCTAAGGCGTCCTGAGGGACACTCAGAGGGCGGGTCTAAGGCGTCCTGAGGGACACTCAGAGGGCGGGTCTAAGGCGTCCTGAGGGACACTCAGAGAGCGGGTCTAAGGCGTCCTGAGGGACACTCAGAGGGCGGGTCTAAGGCGTCCTGAGGGACACTCAGAGGGCGGGTCTAAGGCGTCCTGAGGGACACTCAGAGGTGCATCATTCAGGATCCCACAAGAGTAAAGTAATCAGTTACTTTGTGTCTCCTGACCTCTATATAGACTGGAGGTCTACAGGTCTACAAGTCTTCAAGTCTTCTTCAGCTCTTTATTCTGAGTGGAGCTTCACATCTGGCTGGGGGGACGTCTGACGTCCACCCGTCACTCATGTAGGTGGGGGGGTCGCTCAGGGACACGGTGGTCTTGATTATTGGTCAGCGGTTTGCCGACGGACCACCAGCTGCTGCAGGTTCCACTCTAAAGGATCCCCCTGACCCGGATGCAGGAGAACCTGCACCAACATACACGGTCTTACCTGGTGAAGTCATCTAGACCACATCATGGAGCTTCTGCAGAAGCGGTTCCACCTGAACACCTTTGGGTGCAGAGGAACCACACAGCTGGAGGATCCTGAAGACGGCGCTGCTCCTGCTCCACTCCCTCTGGAGGAGGAGCAGATGAAAGCTGGTTTGGTTAGAGGAGAACACCCACCTCCACATAAACAGGGTATCTCCTTACCAACATCGCAGAAGCCCGATCCAGCGGAACAGGGAGGGGCTTGAGAGGACATGTAAGGAGGGCGGAAAGGTAGACCACAATCCTTCATTACAGTAATTACAGCCTGAGCCCACTCCCTCTGTGCCTGAGAGCGGTGGTTACCCCCCCACCAGGACAGAACCGGTCCCAGTCCTCTGGGACTGAGGAACCGAGGACTCTGCAGGGTTTCCTTCACCAGCCAGGTCTCCTGAGCTCCTCAGAACCTCCAGACCAGAGCAAGTTTGACTACAGAATCCAGGTGGGGTTGGATTCTGTAATCCTAGTCCTCAGGTTTCAGTCCGGACCTGATGAGTTTACTGATGGGACGGTTTTCTCCTTCATCCAACCAAACCTGCAACCATTTCAAGAAAAAGATTCTAAAACTGTCGATCTGGATCAGGGTCCACTTAACCAACGAAAAATGTTTGTTAGATTGTTGATTGGTTGATTGAATTGTTAGTTGGTTGGTTGTTTGGTTGGTTGGTTGGTGGATTTGTTGGTTGGTTGGTGGATTGGTTAGATTGTTGGTTGGTTGGTTGTTTGGTGGATTGGTTGGTTGGTTGGTTGGTTGTTTGGTTGATTGGTTGATTGGATTGTTAGTTGGTTGGTTGTTTGGTTGGTTGGTTGGTGGATTGGTTAGATTGTTGGTTGGTTGGTGGATTGGTTAGATTGTTGGTTGGATTGTTGGTGGTTTGGTTAGATTGTTGGTTGGTTGGTTGTTTGGTTGGTTGGTTGGTTGATTGGTTGGTTGGATTGTTGGTGGTTTGGTTGGTAGATTAGTTGGTTGGTTGGTTGGTTGGTATTGGTTAGATTGTTGGTTGGTTGGTTGTTTGGTTGGTGGATTGGTTGGTTGGTTGTTTGGTTGGTGGATTGGTTGGTTGGTTGTTTGTTTGGTTGGTTGGTGGATTGGTTGGTTGGTTGGTTGTTTGGTTGGTGGATTGGTTGGTTGTTTGTTTGGTTGGTTGGTGGATTGGTTGGTTGGTTGTTTGGTTGATTGGTTGGTTGGTTGTTTGGTTGGTTGTTTGGTGGGTGGATTGGTTGGTTGTTTGGTTGGTTGTTTGTTTGTTTGGTTGGTTGGTTGGTTGTTTGGTTGGTTGGTGGATTGGTTGGTTGTTTGGTTGGTTGTTTGTTTGTTTGTTTGGTTGGTTGGTTGGTTGTTTGGTTGGTTGGATTGTTGGTTGTTTGGTGGGTAGATTAGTTGGTTGGTTGTTTGGTTGGTTGGTTGGTGGATTGGTTGGACTGTTGGTAGTTAGGCTGGGTTGGTTGACCTTAGACCTTGGTGATCATCTGAACCCAGGAGCTGAGGAGTAAGTGAATATTTGACTTTGTCAGATGAACGGAGGATGATGTCATTCTGCTGCTGATGAACTTTCGTCATGAGGCGACGCTCCTCTTGAAAATCACAGTGTTAGAAATCGAGATTCAGCAGATAAAATCTTCAGCGAAGCATTTAGTTTGAGTTTAAGGAAGTAAAACTAAACATTGAGCAAGTTTTCATCCAGAGAGCAGCAGGAGTTTCCTGTAAAGACCAGAAGAAGGAACACGGAGCCTCCAGAGAAAGAGGAAATCATCTGAAAGAAAACCTTCAACAACAACAAATGAAATCTGCCCCTGACTCACGCTGAGCATCAGAAGGTCCAGATGTCTCCACATCACCTGGTCCTACAGTCTGAGGGCTGAGGTCCTCCCTCCTCGGTCCTGTCTGCCCTCCTGCCCTGACCCTCAGAGACTGACCCCTCAGAGACAGACCCCTCAGAGACAGACCCCTCAGAGACTGACCCTCAGAGACTGACCCCTCAGAGACTGACCCCTCAGAGACAGACCCCTCAGAGACAGACCCTCAGAGACTGACCCCTCAGAGACAGACCCCTCAGAGACAGACCCCTCAGAGACAGACCCCTCAGAGACTGACCCCTCAGAGACAGACCCCTCAGAGACAGACCCCTCAGAGACTGACCCCTCAGAGACAGACCCCTCAGAGACTGACCCCTCAGAGACTGAACCCTCACTAACCAACCGACCAAGAAACCAACCAATAATACAAAAAAACAGCCAAACAACCACGCAAATAACTAACCAACCAATAATACCACCAACCAACCAATAATCCAACGATCTAACCAACCAACCAACCAACCAACCAACCAACCAACCAACCAACCAACCAACCAACCAACCAACCAACCAATAATCCAACGATCTAACCAACCAACCACCCAACCAACCAATAATCCAACGATCTAACCAACCACTGATGGATAAAGGTGAAACCCCTGGATTCTGCCTTTGAGGCGGTTGAAGATGAAGAGCAGCAGCCCCCTCTTGAACAGATAGTGTAAGAAGGGCTTCTGACTCTAAGAGGGTCTTTCAGGTTGTCATTCCTTCGTTTCATGAGTCAGTTTTCAGAGGAATAATGGCGTCTCTTCCTGAAAGACTCAACAACATAAAAGGAGTCTGGTGGTGTGGTCTTCTCCACACGCCCACGATCCATCCACTGGCACTGAATCACATGATCTGTTTCTAATCATAGAACAAAATGTCACGGGTTTGTTAGGAGACGCGGTTTCTGTCCGTGGCTCCGCCCACTCAGCCCGCAGCCTTTGTACTGAAACGTTAGAGCTGAAATATCCATTAACAGCCTTTTTTGTTTTGGGCTTGCATGAAATATGTCCTTCTAGCATAGCGGGTTTATAGCTAAGTTAGCTATGCTACGTCCCATGGCTAACATCACAATCACAGCTAAGTTCAGATAACCTTAGCTACAACGCCAAATCTACCGATTTCATCCTTCAAAGCTAATGCACTGACTGTCAGCTATCAGAGCTAACGTTAGCCAATCTCAAGTCTTCAGTGGTCCCGAGGGTCCAACAGGTGGTCCGACTCGGGTAGAGGTAACGACTGCAGGTACCGTCTAGTAGTTGGTTTTCTCCTCTGATGAAGATCCTACATTTCCCACTATGCAACGGGGTTCCTTCTGCCTTCAGAAGCGTAAACAAACACGGCGTGTTTGATGCTGTTGGTTTCAGACGTCCTCCTCCCCCTGAGACCGCCGCTAGTCTCTGAAGGAAACATCTGAAAACATCTGAAAACATCTGAAAACATCTGAAAACATCTGAAAACATCTGAAAACATCTGAAAACATCTGAAGACATCTGAGCCCTGTTTTCTCAGACATTAGTGGAAGGCTCCTCTGACCTTCATCGGCATCTAAACTCAATTATGGGCTGGCAGCAGTTGGATAAGCTGCTTGTGTTTGTCTTTGGTTTTATTACATTTCCCAGAATGCCTTTAAAAATGCCAGAGCAGAGCGCGGCCTGGAGCTGGATGATGCTGGAGGCTGTCGCTGATTCTGTCTCACAGGATTCTCAAAAAGCTGCGATGATTAACAAACGATTGTTTGAGAGGAAGAAGGTTTTACTGGAGTGAAACAGTCCAGGTTCACACAGAGAAACAGTCCAGGTTCACACAGAGAAACAGTCCAGGTTCACACAGAGAAACAGTCCAGGTTCACACAGAGAAACAGTCCAGGTTCACACAGAGAAACAGTCCAGGTTCACACAGAGAAACAGTCCAGGTTCACACAGGGAAACAGTCCAGGTTCACACAGGGAAACAGTCCAGGTTCACACAGAGAAACAGTCCAGGTCCACACAGAGAAACAGTCCAGGTTCACAGCGGTTCATAGCGGTTAGCTATGCTAACATTAGCAGCATTCATCATTCATCTTGTCTGATGAACATTTCCGCGGCTGACCTGGTTTTAGGGTGGGGGTCTCTGGGACACTTTCTTTGATGGGGGTGCGTCACCTGGTACGGGGGAGGACTGCAGGAACCATCTAGTAGCTGGTTCCTCCACGGCGTCCCTCAGGATGTGACGCCATGTGGCGTTAAAAGTGTGATGGTGTTCTTCATCACTGCATGGAGTGCTACCTCTGCCTCCGGGGTCTTCCTCCCTGCGCTCCTTTCTGCCCCCGTCAGAAGAGGGAGTCAAAGCCCCCGTTGTCTCGTTCTGGCCGGATACCAAAGAGAAAGAAAAGAAAGCGACAAACGTTTATCTGTGAACACCCTCGCATCATCTGAGGTAGGATCGGGCGTGAGGCCAGACCGCCACGTTAGCGCTCACGTGAAGACCCCGTTAAAGATTAGGTAACCCCCGGCCCAGCGGCGAGAGCAGGGATCCATCGACTCACACCGACCCGCCAAGAACACCGACAGCTCTCTAAATGAAACACCCGCTTAATGGAGGGACTGGTTCTAATTAGACCAGTGGGAGCTCCGACGGGGGCACCCACAGTTATTAAGCAGCAAATAATGGACTCCTAACCCTCCTCGCCTCCTCCTCGCCTCCTCCTCGCCTCCTCCTGGCGACTCCACAGCAGCTCAGGGAGCGGCCCCCTCTGAGCGAGCTACAGGCGCCGGAGAAAATAAATCTGCAGAGGTTCACGGCGAGTTCAGCCAAACCACGGCCTCTCTCTCCCTCTTTCTCCTCCTCTCTCTCCCTCTTTCTCCTCCTCCTCTCCCTCTTTCTACTCCCTCTCTCCCTCTTTGTACTCCCTCTCTCCCTCTTTCTACTCTCTCTCTCCCTCTTTGTACTCCCTCTCTCCCTCTTTCTACTCTCTCTCTCCCTCTTTGTACTCCCTCTCTCCCTCTTTCTCCTCCTCCTCTCCCTCTTTCTACTCCCTCTCTACCTCTTTCTACTCCCTCTCTCCCTCTTTCTCCTCTTTATCCCCCTCTTTCTCCTCCCTCTTTCTCCTTTCTCTCTGACTGTTTCTACTCCCTCTCTCCCTCTTTCTCCTCCTTCTCTCCCTCTTTCTCCTCCCTCTTTCCCTCTTTCTCCTTTCGCTCTGACTGTTTCCCTCTCCATCTCTGCATCCCCCTCTATGACTCTGTCTCTCCCTCTCTCCCTCTCTCCCTCCCTCCCTCCCTGTCTCTCTCTCTCCCTCTCTCCCTCTATCTCTCTCTCTCTCCCTCTATCTCTCTCTCTCTCCCTCTATCTCTCTCTCTCCTCCCTCCCTCCCTGTCTCTCTCTCTCCTCCCTCCCTCCCTGTCTCTCTCTCTCCCTCTCTCCCTCTATCTCTCTCTCTCCTCCCTCTATCTCTCTCTCTCTCCCTCTGTCTCTCTCTCTCTCCCTCTATCTCTCTCTCTCCTCCCTCCCTCCCTGTCTCTCTCTCTCCTCCCTCCCTCCTTCTCCCTCCCTCCCTCCCTCCCTCCCTGTCTCTCTCTCTCCTCAGAGAATCCTTCCGTCCGTCTTCTTCTCTCACGTTCGGTTGTGCAGACGGACGACGACACTGGTGTCGTTGTTCTGATGGTGAGGAAGCCCGGAGGTTCTGAACCTCTGGTCCAGCTGGAGGTTCTCGATGGTCAGCGCCGCATCACAGAAATGATCATGTGAGAAGATGAGGAGCTTTGGACATCTTTAGAAAGTAGAGGAAGGAAGTGAAGATTGATGCTCCTCATATCTGTGCCGTCATTTGAAGCTGCAGCCGTCAACAAGTCCAGGAGCTGATGGAGGAGAACCGAGAAGGTCAGAAGGAGCTGATGGAGGAGAGAAGGTCAGAAGGAGCTGATGGAGGAGAACCGAGAAGGTCAGAAGGAGCTGATGGAGGAGAACAGAGAAGGTCAGAAGGAGCTGATGGAGGAGAACAGAGAAGGTCAGAAGGAGCTGATGGAGGAGAACAGAGAAGGTCAGAAGGAGCTGCATTGTGTCTCTGTGGATTTAGAGGAGGTGTAGGACAGAGTGGTGAGGGAGGAGTTGCAGGTTTGCATGAGGAGGTCTGGAGGGACAGGAAGTACGTTAGAGAGGTCCAGGATATGTATGAGAGCAGCATGACGGCGGTGAGTGGGTTCAAGAGATGGTTCTGACCCGGGAAGAAGAGGAGGGATAGTGGATCTACTGGTACAAGGATGCTGGAGTTGGAGCTGCAGGTGGGAGGAGAAGGGGAGGAGCAAAGAGGAGGTTTTCCACCAACCAGATCCAGACCTTCTGAGCAGAAACATGGAAACATTTTATTTATAGGATTTGGATCGTTTTCAGACACAAGTTGGCCTCAGATGTTTTTTCTGGTCTTTAATGAAGTAAATGTTGGTGGAGCAGTCACTGAGCAGCAGGACCTCCACCTGAGGGAGGTGGAGCAGCAGGATCTCCACCTGAGGGAGGTGGAGCAGCAGGATCTCCACCTGAGGGAGGTGGAGAGTGGCGAGAACATATCAGTCAGGGTTGGTGGAGACATTTCCTGCAGAGCTGTGAAGCTCTGAAGGTTTGATGGACTGGTTCAGGAGATAACGGCTGAGTTCTCATGTTTGGGTTCCTTCACGTCTGCTGATGAGGAGCATTCGTTTTACTGGAGGGTGTCGTCAGGAGGAGGAGGAGGAGGAGGAGGAGGAGGAGGGAGTCTCACTGGTGGATCATGTCAGTGTTGACAACACTAAGCCCCCCTCTTCTGATGGAGCTCTTTATCACAGTCAGTTTGGAGAAGAAGAGGAGGAGGAGGAGGAGGAGGTGGAGGAGGTTCTGCTCGCTGAGTACTTCCAGACCTCTAATGAAGACGGATGCAGGTACGTCGTGTCCAGCCTCACTCACCCTGTGAACTTTGACCTGTGACCCGCCGTGTTTGCTGTCTCGCTGTCCTGCAGGAAGGAGCGCCGTGAAGCGGCTCAGAGCGCGGAGAAGGTCCGATGTTCTGTCAACAAGGAGCCCAAACACAACGAGGTCATTGTGGGAGGAACCACGCCTGTTACCCTCCTCCACCACCCACTGCCAGCGGAACCTTCTCCATCCGAGTCCTCCGTCGGCCCCGAGAGCATCTTCAGGTTCTAGCCATGAGTCCCCGATGGGTTCTGGAGGAGTCGTGGAATGACTCAGCAGGGCCTCCATCTTACTCCCTGACCCGGAGGAGGAAGGAGGTTACACCCAGACTTTAGTGATCGGGCGGAGACTCAGAACTTCAGTCACCGCAGATGTGAAGGTGGAGAACCCACAAGATTCTCTTGTAAGTACCGGAATCATCTCCCAAAACCCGGTTCGGCTGTTGTTGACGTGTCGATATCCGAGAGTCCAGTCCGGCGCTGGTTCTTTGTGTTTCCACAGTTAAAGACCGGGTTGGATCGGGAGGAGAACTCCCCCTCCGCCGTCAATGAAGAGAAAAACAAATTAGATCGGGTTTAGAGGACAAAGACGGTCTTTGAAGCGGAACAGTGAGATTACTGACGCGGGGCGGAACCGAAGCAGCCGGCAGATAAACAACAAGCTGAAGGGAAGTAACGGAAATGTACCAAAAACAGTTCCCTTATCTGGACCTGCACCGAACCACCCACAACCATCCTGCCATCAAGTCCATCTGGTAGTTCATGTGAAACCCTCCCAACCCAACCAAACAACCAACTAAAAAACTACTCAACCAACCAAACAACCAACTACCCAAACAACCAACTAACCAACTAACCAAACAACAAACCAACCAACCAAACAACCAACTACCCGAACAACCAACTAACCAACTAACCAACTAACCAACTAACCAAACAACCAACCAACTAACCAAACAACCAACCAACTAATCTACCCACCAAACAACCAACAATCCAACCAAACAACCAACCAACCAACCAACCAAACAAACAACCAACCAAACAACCAACCAATCCACCAACCAAACAACCAACCAAACAACCAACCAACCAATCAACCAAACAACCAACCAACCAACCAATTCACCAACCCACCAAACAAACAACCAACCAACCAACCAATCCACCAACCAAACAACCAACCAAACAACCAACCAACCAATCAACCAAACAACCAACCAACCAACCAATTCACCAACCCACCAAACAAACAACCAACCAACCAACCAATCCACCAACCAAACAACCAACCAACCAACCAACTAACTAAACAACCAACTAACCAACCAGCTAACCAAACAACCAACTAACCAAACAACCCAACAAACAACTAAAAAACTACTCAACCAACCAAACAACCAACTAACCAAGTAACCAAACAACCAGCTAACCAACCAGCTAACCAACTACTCAACCAACTAACCAAACAACCAACTAACCAAACAACCAACTAACCAAGAAACCAGCTAACCAACTACTCAACCAACTAACCAAACAACCAACCAACTAACCAAACAACCAACCAACTAATCTACCCACCAAACAACCAACAATCCAACCAAACAACCAACCAACCAACCAACCAAACAAACAACCAACCAAACAACCAACCAATCCACCAACCAAACAACCAACCAAACAACCAACCAACCAATCAACCAAACAACCAACCAACCAATTCACCAACCAACCAAACAACCAACCAACCAACCAACCAATCCACCAACCAAACAACCAACCAACCAACTAACCCACCAGCTAACCAACTACTCAACCAACTAACCAAACAACCAACCAACCAATCAACCAAACAACCAACCAACCAACCAATTCACCAACCAACCAAACAAACAACCAACCAACCAACCAATCCACCAACCAAACAACCAACCAACCAACTAACCCACCAGCTAACCAACTACTCAACCAACTAACCAAACAACCAACTAACCAAACAACCAACCAACCAAACAACCAACCAACCAAACAACCAGCCTACAGACATTGGAGGGGACGAGGCTCGGGGGGTGACACAGGTTTTTCTGACAACATCTTACCATCAGGTTACCTTCATGACGCCCCGGTGCTGAAGCCTACACATCGTCATCCTCATCGTCATCGTCATCGTTAACAACCACTCCCTCTCAATCCGTCAGTGGGTTCTGAAGATCACTCAATCCACCCACAGGAACTCAGGAGAAGTCTGATTGGGCCTGAACTGGGTCTTACTTCTCCTCTCTTTTTTCAGAGCTGGTTCTGCAGGAACCCCAGAATACTTGTAACGGTCCAAATCTCTCTGGTAGGTTTGGATGAATGGAAGAACCACAGACAAACGGCGTGAGCCTCAAAACAGGACATGATGGATCTGGACCCTTCAGGACCACAGAACCCACAGGGGCTGGACCTGACGTGACAAACTCTACCCAATGGTCCTGATCCAGACCTCTTCACACAAACCACTGGTTTCATGTAGCATCTTCCAGCCTGAATACCCCGCTGTGTTTGCTCTGCATGAACTCTGACCCCTGTCCCCTCATCCCGGTGACCCCTCCTCATCCTGCCGGGCCGAGCCCACTGGACAGGACAAACTGCAGACCTCCTAATCAGCTCATTTGGAGCAGATCAATGGCACCGATGACAAGAACCTGAGCCCAGCCAACAAAACCGCCTTCTTCAGCCGCGGCCTCTGAGCAAATAACCCCCGGGGTCAGGGGGTCAGGAGGGCGGCGACCTCGCCGGGCGCGGCATTTGAGGTGGCCGACCGGGCCGGAGTGCTGTCGGCGGTGGTGGGGGGTGTTTGAGTCTCTGGTCTCCCTGCTGGTGGGCCAGCTGAACAAACAGTTTGGAACAAGGCTGGGCTTCAGTCTGCAGAGCCGTGCAGGCCCGGTTACCAGACCCGGTTACCAGGCCCGGTTACCAGACCCGGTTACCAGACCCGGTTACCAGACCCGGTTACCAGGCCCGGTTACCAGGCCCGGGTACCAGACCCGGTTACCAGACCCGGTTACCAGACCCGGTTACCAGGCCCGGTTACCAGGCCCGGTTACCAGACCCGGTTACCAGACCCGGTTACCAGACCCGGGTACCAGACCCGGTTACCAGACCCGGTTACCAGACCCGGGTACCAGACCCGGTTACCAGACCCGGTTACCAGGCCCGGTTACCAGACCCGGTTACCAGACCCGGTTACCAGACCCGGGTACCAGACCGGACCCGAGACAGGGAACCGCTTTCAATGCAAAAACTGTCCCCCGGCCCCGACACGCATTCATGCATTCCTGCACACGCGTGGGCCGACTATCTCCTGCAGGTGGTCTCTCATCTCCAACAGCAGGCCTGTGTTATCTCCAGAGAAGCCTCCTCTATCTCCACAGCAGACCCACTGTTCCCTCACAGAGTTCCCTCACATAGTTCCCTCACAGAGTTCCCTCACAGAGTTCCCTCACAGAGTTCCCTCACATAGTTCCCTCACATAGTTCCCTCACAGAGTTCCCTCACAGAGTTCCCTCACATAGTTCCCTCACAGAGTTCCCTCACATAGTTCCCTCACAGAGTTCCCTCACATAGTTCCCTCACATAGTTCCCTCACATAGTTCCCTGTCACCCAACCACAGCACCATGATCCTGGGAGGAAGGCTTACTCACACTCTTCACTTCAGCCTTCATCAACCAGACCCCCTCCTGAGGAACATCCTCAGTCTGGGTTTTATGATTACGATCAATCGTATAATCTTATAATCTTATACTATAAGCTGTGGGTTTAGACTGCTAGGAGATCTCCCATGATGCACTGCGCCTCTCTCTGCATGTTACTAACTTGACTTCTTCACTGGAACCTTTCTGCTTCTTCATCCTGCAGGCTGGATCTAATAATAGAAATAATAATTATAATAATAATAATAATAATAATAGAAATAATAATAACAATAATAATAATAATAGAAATAATAATAATAATAATAATAATAGAAATAATAATAATAATAATAATAGAAATAATAATAACAATAATAATAATAATAGAAATAATAATATAAATAATAATAATAATAACAATAGAAATAATAATAATAATAATAATAGAAATAATAATAATAATAATAGAAATAATAATAAAAATAATAGAAATAATAATAGTTACATCAATAATTATAATAATCATAATAATAATAATAGAAATAATAACAATAATATTAATAATAATAATAGTTATAATAATATTAATCATAATGATAATAATAATAGTTATATTAATAATGATAATAATAATAATAATAATAGAAATAATAATAATAATAATAATAATAGAAATAATAATAGTTACATTAATAACAATAACAATGATAATAATAATAGTTATAATAATATTAATCATAATGATAATAATAATAGTTATATTAATAATGATAATAATAATAATAATAATAGTTATATTAATAATGATAATAATAATAATAATAATAGTTATATTAATAATGATAATAATAATAATAATAATAGTTATATTAATAATGATAATAATAATAATAATAATAGTTATATTAATAATGATAATAATAATAATAATAATAGTTATATTAATAATGATAATAATAATAATAATAATAGTTATATTAATAATGATAATATGCATGACTGTGTCCCTTCCCTCTCCCTCCTGAGTCGGGATCTGCTGGAGGTTTCTGCCTGTTAAAGGCAGTTTGTCCTGTCCTCTGTCTCTGTGGTCTTGCTGATGGGGGTCTTCCGGGGTCTCTGGGGGCTGAAGAATGAGGAGTCGGTCATGATCTTCTCTTCATGCCGAGAGAGTATTTGTTGTGAATTAGCGCTACATAAATAAAGTTGATTTGATTTGTTTTACTGCTTTACAGCAGAACTCCTGGCCCTGTTAACCCGGGGGGGGGGGGTAACATTCCAGGAACCGCTCCATATCTGCGATGCCTTTTCCAAGACGGCTTTTGTAAGCCTGATTATGTAACAGCTGGGAGCAGAGAGGGATGGAGGGATGGAGCTGCGGTTATTACAGGCTTGGGAACGCTGGAGTGGAAGGAGGGATAGAAGCGCTCCAGATAAAACATTCCTCCTCTTTGATGCCAAACTAAACCGCCTCCATCGGCGCGGGTCAACCCGAGTCGGATTCCAGATTGTATGCGCTCCAGTTCTGGCAGAACAGGGTCAGGGCGAGGAGTAAAGAGGTAAAACACACAGTGGTACACAGACAGGCTTGTTAGGGGCGGCGGGGGGGCACTGGTAATGAGGGAGCACATGAAAGAGTGGAAAACAAACTTGACTGGTGGGGCCGTTGTTAGCGGGCTGACCTCTGAGCCCCTCACTGGGCACATTGTCCCCCGATGGATCCCCTCTGACAGCCCGTCACTCCGCTGACCGACCCACTGGACCCATGGGACCAATCACAGGATTCTGAGGAGATTAATACGTTTGTCTTCAAAGGCCCGAATGCTTGTTGGCTCAATAAGGAAGGAGAGAGTTCTTAATCCAGACTCCTCTGGACCCGCCGGTCCAGAAAGATTTCTAGAGGACTGGGTCAGAGGAGCTCCAGAACTGCCGGTCTGGTTGGGACCTCCTGGTCTGCAGTGGTTAGAACCTACCAAAGTGGTCTAAGGAAGGAGAACCGGGATTGCGGGGGCCCACGGGTCACTGATGCATGTGGATTGGACCATAATATGGTTCCAGCTCCAACGGTGTTCCCTGACGGCAGAGGTCTCTCCATCAGGATGACTCTCCCGTCTCACTGCAGGAATGTTTGAGGAACACAACAACCAGTTCAAGGTGCTGACTGGACCTCCGGGTTCTACAGATCTCAGTCCAGTCCCGCATCTGATGGATGTTCTGGACCAACAAGTCTGATCCACGGAGGCACCAGCTCACAACTTTAGCGGCGGAGGTCCACATCTCAGTGGGTCAGAGGTGATTCAGCAGGTGGTTATAATGTTATGGCTCCCTGGTTTCGTTCTGGAGGATCATTTCACCCTTGATTACAAACGTCGTCTTCGCCGCTCCTCTCCAGCAGCAAAGACGACGGCACAAATCATGACGGTTGTAATGTTCTGGGCCTCAGCTGAGATTCTGCACAGCAGCAGATAAAGTTCTGGTCTGGTTCACCTCCTCCTGGAGGAGGTCCAAAGGTCCGAGCTCAGGTGAAATCATCTCTATGCGACTCGTTGAACCGCCGCTGCTTCTTCTTCTCCTGCTGCTCCAGGAGGAGATAAGACCCGCGTTTCTAAGATAAGACCCGCGACCCACCACCACCCCCACCTCCACCCACTGTCGCCTGTCCCAGCAGCACCTCCACCCACTGAAGGGGGGCGACAGCACTCACGCCCGACGTAAACACGGGAGACAAATGGGCGGTGATGTCAGCATCCAGGTGTCGGCGAGGAAGATTTATAAGGTAGCCAGACAATGGGGGGCCGGCAGAGAAACGATTTCCCCCTAATCCTCCGTGAGTCACCGTTCAGCTCGGAGTCCCGCTCCTCAGCAGGAGGACATGTTTTCATGTTTTCAGCCGCTGATTGAAGACAGAGGAGTCTTGTTGTGAAATGCAGGAAGTCCCCGCTGGTGGAGCAGGAAGTTGGAGGTCAGGTGGGACGCGGGAGCTGGCGGTCCGTGTCATCCTGTTTCATAAGAAGCAGCTCGTCTCTCCTCGCTTCTCTTTGTGTGGAGCTCCGAGGAGGTCGTTTCTGGTCAATGATCATCCCTTTGTGTTTGTCTCAGAGGAGCAGGCAGGAGGCGGCGGCGGCGGCGGCGGCGGCGGCCGACCATCGGTCAAGGTGTGTAAAAAAACATGATGGCTGCCGTCAACCACCATGATCTCCTGAGAGTGAAGACAGGACTAAAGATCAAATAAAACTCCTTCTGGTGTGGAGGTCATCAGCCATATCATTAAAACCACCCGCGTCATATCGTGAGTCAATGTTACATGATACATTTCCTGCGTGTAACACGTGACCTCAGTCCAACCCAACATCTTCTTCCTCTTCATCCGGGTCGGGTCACGGTGGCCGCAGGCTAAGAAGTGTTTTAAAGACGTCACTCTCCCCAGCAACGCTCTCCAGCTCTTTCTGGGGGATCCTGAGGTGTTTCCAGGCCAGATGAGATATAGAGTTCCTCCAGGGAGTCCTGGAGGAGGGAGGAGTTCTGGAGAAGGGAGGCGTTCTGGAGGAGGGAGGAGTTCTGGAGAAGGGAGGCGTTCTGGAGGAGGGAGGCGTTCTGGAGAAGGGAGGCGTTCTGGAGGAGGAAGGAGTCCTGGAGGATCCTGGTCAGAGGATGAACCTCCTCGGCTGGTTCCTGTTATGAAACTCTTTGTCTTGTGTTGAGCGCCGTCCTCTAACCGGTCCCGCTGTAAAAACAGAACCGCCAACAAACTCCAAAGAATGACTTTCCCTCAAATCACTGAAGTATTTACAACTTAAAGGAGTAAATCACACTCAAAAGTACTCGCCTGATACCAGAACCACAATACTTGAAGTTTTGAATTTGAATACTTAAACCCCAGAAGAATAAAAAAGTGAAATTCCAGCTTTGAGTCTCATTCAAAAAACTTTATTTTCTCCAGTTTTACTGGATGAGATAAAACCTTAAACAAATCTTTACAGACCTGACAGATGGATGGTTGATGGTTGGTTGATGGTTGGTTGATGGTTGGTTGATGGTTGGTTGATGGTTGGTTGATGGTTGGTTAAACGTTGGTTGATCGTTGGTTGATCGATGGTTGATGGTTGGTTGATGGTTGGTTGATGGTTGGTTGATGGTTGGTTGATGGTCGGTTGATGGTTGGTTGATGGTTGGTTAAACGTTGGTTGATGGTTGGTTGATGGTTGGTTGATGGTTGGTTGATGGTTGGTTGATGGTTGGTTGATGGTTGGTTGATTGTTGGTTGATGGTTGGGTGATGGTTGGTTGATGGTTGGTTGATGGTTGGTTGATGGTTGGTTGATTGTTGGTTGATGGTTGGTTGATTGTTGGTTGATGGTTGGTTGATGGTTGGTTGATGGTTGGTTGATGGTTGGTTAAACGTTGGTTGATGGTTGGTTGATCGTTGGTTGATCGATGGTTGATGGTTGGTTGATGGTTGGTTGATGGTTGGTTGATGGTTGGTTGATGGTTGGTTGATGGTTGGTTAAACGTTGGTTGATCGTTGGTTGATCGTTGGTTGATCGATGGTTGATGGTTGGTTGATGGTTGGTTGATGGTTGGTTGTTCGTTGGTTGATGTTTGGTTGATCGTTGGTTGATCGTTGGTTGATCGTTGGTTGATGGTTGGTTGATGGTTGGTTGATGGTTGGTTGATGGTTGGTTGATTGTTGGTTGATCGTTGGTTGATCGTTGGTTGATGGTTGGTTGATGGTTGGTTAAACGTTGGTTGATGGTTGGTTGATCGTTGGTTGATGGTTGGTTGATGGTTGGTTGATGGTTGGTTGATGGTTGGTTGATGGTTGGTTGATGGTTGATGGTTGGTTGATGGTTGGTTAAACGTTGGTTGATCGTTGGTTGATGGTTGGTTGATGGTTGGTTGATGGTCGGTTGATGGTTGGTTGATGGTTGGTTAAACGTTGGTTGATGGTTGGTTGATCGATGGTTGATGGTTGGTTGATGGTTGGTTGATGGTTGGTTGATGGTTGGTTGATGGTTGGTTGTTCGTTGGTTGATCTTTGGTTGATCGTTGGTTGATCGTTGGTTGATCGTTGGTTGATGTTGGTTGATGGTTGGTTGATGGTTGGTTGATGGTTGGTTGATGGTTGGTTGATGGTTGGTTGATTGTTGGTTGATCGTTGCTTGATCGTTGGTTGATTGTTGGTTGATTGTTGGTTGATCGTTGGTTGATGGTTGGTTGATGGTTGGTTAAACGTTGGTTGATCATTGGTTGATCGATGGTTGATGGTTGGTTGATGGTTGGTTGATGGTTGGTTGATGGTTGGTTGATGGTTGGTTAAACGTTGGTTGATCGTTGGTTGATCAATGGTTGATGGTTGGTTGATGGTTGGTTGATGGTTGGTTGATGGTTGGTTGATGGTTGGTTGATCGTTGGTTGATTGTTGGTTGATGGGTTGTTGATGGTTGGTTGATGGTTGGTTGATGGTTGGTTGATCGTTGGTTGATTGTTGGTTGATCGTTGGTTGATTGTTGGTTGATCTTTGGTTAAACGTTGGTTGATCGTTGGTTGATCGTTGGTTGATTGTTGGTTGATTGTTGGTTGATTGTTGATTGATTGTTGGTTGATTGTTGGTTGATCTTTGGTTAAACGTTGGTTGATTGTTGGTTGTTCGTTGGTTGATCGTTGGTTGATCGTTGGTTGATTGTTGGTTGATCGTTGGTTGATTGTTGGTTGATCGTTGGTTGATTGTTGGTTGATTGTTGGTTGATCGTTGATTGATTGTTGGTTGATCTTTGGTTAAACGTTGGTTGATCGTTGGTTGATCGTTGGTTGATCGATGGTTGATGGTTGGTTGATGGTTGGTTGATCGTTGGTTGATCGTTGGTTGTTCGTTGGTTGATCTTTGGTTGATGGTTGGTTGATGGTTGGTTGATTGTTGGTTGATCTTTGGTTAAACGTTGGTTGATTGTTGGTTGTTCGTTGGTTGATCGTTGGTTGATCGTTGGTTGATTGTTGGTTGATCGTTGGTTGATTGTTGGTTGATCGTTGGTTGATTGTTGGTTGATTGTTGGTTGATCGTTGATTGATTGTTGGTTGATCTTTGGTTAAACGTTGGTTGATCGTTGGTTGATCGTTGGTTGATCGATGGTTGATGGTTGGTTGATGGTTGGTTGATCGTTGGTTGATCGTTGGTTGTTCGTTGGTTGATCTTTGGTTGATGGTTGGTTGATGGTTGGTTGATGTTGGTTGATGGTTGGTTGATGGTTGGTTGATCGTTGGTTGATCGTTGGTTGATTGTTGGTTGATTGTTGGTTGATCGTTGGTTGATTGTTGGTTGATTGTTGGTTGATGGTTGGTTGATCGTTGGTTGATTGTTGGTTGATTGTTGGTTGATCGTTGGTTGATTGTTGGTTGATCGTTGGTTGATTCCAGGTTGAAGTCCAGGTGTGACGGACAAAGAGATCCACGCAGATCCTCCGAACCTTCTTCCTCACACACCCCCTCCCTCCCAGAGATACCACGCACCGCCATCTCCTGCACCTCCACCTTTTCCTCCTCCCCCACGGCCACCCTGGGAGGAGCTGAAACAGGAGACGCAGTGAGCGGGACGTGAACCTCCACCCAGCCCACTCCCACCCACTCCCTGTCCTTTGTGTGCTCACAATGTGGAGCGAGTGCAGTGCTTCCTCACGCGGCTCCTCAGGGGTGGTGTTGGAGGTGGGTGGAGGGTGTGGGGGTGTCTTGATGGGTGCCTGCATTAACCTCCTTTTGTTGGACTTTTCCTGAGTGTCTCCGGCCGGTGACTGTC